>WTXK01000233.1:0-73269 GCA_025769895.1 Lactarius psammicola
GGTACCCCGAGCCAATGCTACGCTGATTTACAGCAATTTTAAAAAGAGCGTTGGGCAAACATCACAGTTGCACCCTTCTGCACAAGCGCACGCGTAGAAAGAAAACGTGTCTTGAGCTGCGGGATATGCAAAACGTTGGTCAATGTTATCTGTGACCCTTGGCTCGTATTGAAAACGACAGACCCCACCCCCACCTGATCAACGGTTTGACTTATCCCCAAGGCGAACACTGCCTTTACATGGGGCGTAGTCAGCGAAGTCGGTCTTATGGGGGCTCATATGGTGCGTCGCACCACTATCCATCATCCAACGCATTCGAACAGCAGAATACAAGGCAACACGAAGCTCGTTATTATCAGTAACCTCCTCAATGGAGGCAGTAGTAGGAACTAATACATGAGCATTCGTGGCCTTCGTTCCACTCTCCGCGCCTCCCTCCTCTTTCTTCTTTTTGTCTGCCTCGTCCTTTTTTCTTCTTGCGGCAATCCGGTTGAATATGACCCTTCTTATGACAATAATGACAGGTCAAATTTCCGTGATCTTTTTTCTTTTTCTTGCCGGACTTTATCGGAGCACGTGCCGCGTTAAGAGAGGTCGAAGGTCCAGACTTCCTACCCTCTTCATTGAGTATGCGAGCGGTAATCTCGCTATGCTTGAGGGCAGAAGCTGGGCCGGAAGCGAGAAGAGTTGACGCCACTACCTCGTAGGAACTTGGTAGGGCATTTAGGAGAATGAGGCAAAATTGGATGTCGCTGACACCCATTTTCGCGTTAGAGAGCTTGACGCAAGCCTCGTTAAGCTTCGCGAGCTGCGGGGCAAGGGGAGAGCTGTCGTCAAGTCGCGCTTGAGTGAGTTCAATCCAAAGATTGAATACCGCAGTACTGCCAGTACCGCCGTAGGTATCCCGAAGTTGGTCAAACTTGTGCTTGAACGAAGGGAAGTCAGTATCCGACTCCACAGTCGAATAGACGTCTGCTGCACAGTGGAGGTGAAGATACGCCGTGGTCTTCCGTTGAATGGCTTCCCAGTCGTCGCTATCAACTCCAGTGGGGCAGGTCTCATGAGTGAGAATATCTTCGACTTCGTTCAGGCGCAGGAGCGCTCCAAGCGTCCCTGCCCAAGTGGACCAGTTTTGACCACTGAGGGCTTCGAGATGAGTGCCTGATGGCACTGTAAATGCACTAGAGGCGGCGGTCTTGAGGCGTGCGGCAGACACTTTGCTAGGGTTTTTGGATGAACTGCCAGACGCGGGAATGGTAGAACCAGATGACATTGTATTAGATACGATTCTGTCGCCGAGGAGCAGTCAGTGACGGAACTGCATAGACAGGATCACATGACCTTCCATCCCCGCTCGTGTAACTGTACGGCCAGAACGCTAACGCGTCCTGCCCCCATGTGTGCGACTTATTACTAATAGATATACTTTTAATCTATCCCCCCTTGAGCATAAGCGTGTGCCGAGCAACGCCATATTTTTAATGATGAGACACGCCCAGCGACTGCACGCTTAGAGGCTTCCTGGGGTCCCACGCCAAGGAGGAGCCGCCCACAGCAGATTCCACAGAGACTCGGGATTAAATCCCTACCTCCATGCTGTTTGGGGGAGTCCTTGGTGTACGCACGCGACGCGTGGGAAAGGGACACATTAGCAGAGTGTGCCTACAGAGGCTAACCCCCGCCGGCAGAGGCCATGCCACTCGCACCCTATGTAAATACTACTATTTTGTATGTAGCGCGGCGCAGTTGTAACAGAGGCAAGTGCTTCGGTGGAATGACTACCGCCCGGCCTTGACACCCCAAAACCGCTCCCAACTTAATGGGCAGCAACGGCCAACCGTTCATCCGGGCCTAAAGCCAGACCAGGCTCCCCCGGTCCAGCCTAACAAATCAGGACGAAAAACCCGGAAATGCGAAAGTAATAGTACCGTAATGCGCACATCGATGGAGGGTTCTCCCCGCGTGTCTCCCCATGCCTGGGGTCCGTGGCACGGGTCGAGCAGGGCCTGTTAGGCCCCAGCACGAGCCTCGAGCTGCTTGTGTACCACCATGCAGAGGCATACTCGAGTTGGGAAGGAAATAAATGGTAACATGCTCACTATAGTTTAAAGCGAGTAGATCTTTAGTCTTGTACAGATTACGGCGCAGGGCCCATAACCTGACGAAACGCAGTGAGGTAAAATAGATTATCTGGCACACCAGAGAAGATATAAGAAACTATATTTGAATAGGAATAGAACTACTCGCCTGGCACACCAGAGAAGATATAAGAAACTGGGGTGCCAGGTGCGTATAATGCGAACTTAAATACATCGTAAAGACTGTGCTATCATGTGAATATCGTAAACGGGCTTCCGCCCTTCGTTAGATACGAACATAGCTATTAGCTCAACATAGTAGATACTGGAGTTGTCCTTGATCACTAGTTTGATTGTAACTATTAGATACTCGTAAACTATGAGTCCGAAATACTGAACAACTAATATGAAATGAGTGTGGTGCGTTGTACGAGTCCTTTCATCTCGTCTCTACTCCCATCCACATGTGAGATGCGGCCGACTCCCGACGCCGAGGTGTCGCGCGCGTGAGTGCACACCACACTTCAACACGCAATTGCGTTAGTGGAAAAGTCACGAATGCATTCGTACCCTTAGAATTCGTTATATGTCGCACCCGTACTACTAGCTGAGTCTCAAGTAAAATATATATTGTACTAGTATGGGTAGGTCACTACTCTTCCTCCAATTTCCAACCACCACCAACGAAAGAAGCACGCGCCGTCCCTGTGCCGGACCACCACCTTGATTCTTGCCAGGTTCAATATGATAGGCACAAGCATGATCAGCACATCACTGGACCACAGGCAACGCCTGTTGAAGGCCCAATCACTGGGCACAGAGGAGGCGGCACAGGAGAAGGTGAACATACCATACAGAGAGCCTGAGCTGGTCGGTTTACAGATGCTACACTGCAGTCGCACAGTGCCCCGACATCACATATGCATCACTACCCTATCACAGCTTCTTGAAAACCCGTTCTGTGTGCATTGGAAAGCCGCACAGTGTGTCTGAAGGTAAAGGCTGATTATGAGCCGACATATGGGCTCGCAGAAGGAGTTGGGAAGCCAGGGTGGAAGGCGGTCAGAACTGAGTTTGTTTTGCAGGAGCACAAAAACTCCGTCTCAGGTTACGTCTTCCCAGTCCACGGAGGTGCAGTCTCATGGTCGACAAAGACGCAAAGCATTATCTCCCTTTGGAATACGGAGGTGAAATATATTGTGTGTACTTATGCGACAAAGGAGGCCAAGCAGTTGACCGTGTTGTCCTCAGACTTTGGGGGCCCTTCCGGCTGCTTGCCAACAATTTGTCAGCGCTGTCAGCACTCACACTTATGAAGAATAAGTTGGACAACGCTGCACTATACATATCGACATTCAATATCACCATGTTAGCAATGCAGTGGAAGTGGAGCACTATGATGGCGCGATTACATCTCGATGGAAGCTAATGTCGTGGATATTCGCGAAGGTGCTAGCCTGACTGAAGATCGAAACGTTTGTGCGTAGTCTTAGTTCGTCTGGAGTCACAGCCGATTGAGGGGGGAGTGTTGGAGGATGGAAATTGGTAGAAGTGGGGCCTGGAGTAGTAGGAACTGGATTTGTGCCGTCACAGATTAGGAAAGAGTAAGACCAAATGCGCATCCAAGGGGCGCAGAACTTTTCAGTGGACAAAATGATACTATACAGTAAAACCAGTAAGATAGATCGTATGCGCCTTAATCAAACTTGTCCTGATTGAGGCAAGTACTTAGAAGAAAACTGCCTGAATGTCACGTCTGCGATAGCAAACCAGGTCGCACAGTGCCTGCCCTTTGAACGACCGCAATCCTTCTCCAAGAGACTCGAATGTCATTGGGTGACCCAAGGTGAGACGAGCCGCATTCTCCATTTCTGGGACAAGTTCCATGCTGCTCGCAAGGGCATACGCATGGAAGGCTTCGGCCCCAAATGGAGCAGGAAACCTTCCAACGTTGATCCCGTCACGAATATCGGATTGAACCGATTCCATGTCGTATTTCTGGCAGGCGGCGAGTAAGGTGAAAACCTTCTCATAAGAATCAGGAATGACGGTAGGGATGGGGTAAAGCAACGAGATGAGGCTGTTCAGCAGGTCGGCGTCCTCGGACAATGTGACCACAGGAAGACCGTCTACAAGTTCGTCATCGGGTGGCTGAGGGAGAGAGAGTAGATCCTTGAAAAATGGTGACGACATGGCAAGAACTGACTTGTGGACACGGAAGTTAACTTGTGTCAGACGACCTGAACTATAATATTTGCATCGGGTATGTCCAAACACAATGGTAGGGATGGAGAATCGGGGGTTTTGGGAGTTGGTTCGTCCTTCACAAGAGCTAGAGTCGAATCTGCCTATGGGTGGTTGCATAAGTTATCACGATGAAGCCTAGTCACACCGGTTCTACGTACCTTTTCTATCGCCCTATGAACAACAGCTGTTAGAGCCTCCCAGAAGGCACGTATGACCTCGCTGGATATGTCCGCACATGTGCATGTTCTATTATAATTGATCTCATCCTTGATGTGGCGTGTCCGTATATTTTCAAATTCGATGAGATCGAAGAGCTGAAGAGAATTTGCTATGGACTTGATGTAATCATCCAACCATTGCGGAAAAGAGCGGCTATAAGAGCCGGGAGGTGTACAATGCAGATTGTTCATGTCGAGGGGTAAACCAAAATTTCTAAACTCAACAAGACTTGATTTGAGATAGGTTCGAACTTGCTCGTGATACTTCCAGAGCTCATAAAGATAGGTGCCCGTCATCCCAGGAAGTTCATCTTCCGAACCCTCGATGGTCATCGAGAAGCGCAATGTAACTCGTGCAGCTTGAAGAGCCTCTTGATAAAGCTCATTCTGCTGCGAAAGGGAATAGATGTGGAATGCTGTCTCTGGACGAATGAATGGTGGATCCAGTCGAGAGATGGCGCCTCGGATATGAGCCAAAACTGAGTCCATTCGATACTTCTGAGCCACGGCTAGGAGCTCCATGATTTTCTCTGTGGTTGAAGGAAGGATAGCAGCGACGGGGGAAATGAAAGTGAGGAGGTTGTAAAGGGTCGCCTTGCTTTCCGGTAGTTCAACTACCGGGAGCAGTTCTTGTTCTTCACCGTTGGGGCTGTCGGAAGGGTTTGAAACGCTTTGTGTGAGTTCTCGAAGTACCTGGGAATAAATGACGATGTAAAGCTTAGGGACCCGGAAATTATGGGAGTCACACGAGCGAAGAATGATATCTGGGCCAGGGATATCGAAGTGTAAGGCCTGTAAGGTCTCGTCTGAGATGTCCCCGTTCTGTCCAGGGTTTGGAGGAGGGAGTATAGACATGGTGTTAGAATGGCGGGGTATGTCAATCAACTGTAGCTTTTAAAAGAGCAAGTACTACGCCCCCACAATCCATAGGATGACTACCTAGTGGCCACGTCACGAGCCATGTTTGACTCGGAGCCGCTCGTGCGCAGCAGCCTAAGGTGCGCACTGCGCATGCAGAGAATCCTTGCAAATTAGCTTAGATCGATCTTGGGTTGCGAAAGGGTGTTGTTGAATGGCAACAGTGGTCGATGTTACGTGCACCCGCAGCCTGAGTCACCATCCACCTAATGGTGGTAAACACACACTGTGGCAAGCTGCCAGTGGTGCAATTGAACGTAGAAGGCAAAGGATGCCCAGAGGAATTTCTCTATGATACACACATCGAACCACGTCCACGGCTTCAAGTTGTGCCTATCCGATATCTACAGTAGTAGAAAGAATAGTAGTGCAAGTAGTAATATACGTTTTGGTCGGGACTCCGGTGGCTTTAAGGGTTCTGACCGCAGCCGGCCGCAAAGAAAAAAGGGAACGTGCAAAGACGCGCGCTTGATTACTATCTTATCTAAAACTCCTGCCTGCGCAACACAAATACAGTATACTTAACAAACTACCAACAGTCAGGCCGGTCAGGACTCAGGTGAGCCCCCACTGCGCAGTGTTGCGCCCAGTCTTGGAAAGCCTTCTTCCGTGCTCCGTCCTTCTGATCAGCAGCCGTCTAAACGCGTCTCAACCCCATCGCTGGGGGATCGTGCAGGCAGGCCTCGGTGGCTAGGTCTCGTGTTATCTTCTGCCTTTGCAACTTGAAGGTAAGTGAAATATGACATAATAGCGCTGCCTCATGGGCCGATTTGGATTTCGGATTAGAAGTGGCTGTCAACGCTGAAGAATCAGGATGTATAGTATGATGCATGGGCACCACGGATTCATAACGACGTACGAGAGCTTCAGCCGTTTTGGCTAAGCCAAGCAGCTTCAAGTTACGTCAAACATCTTACACTCCTCCCCGTACGTCCACTCTCATCGCGCATCCCTTCTCCACCCTAGGCTTCCCATTAAGGTGGCCGCCGCCGCCTACCACCTTACCGGTCTCATGTCCCCTATTGAGTTGGTGAGCGCAGAAGCGACATGTACTGCCGCAATACTTAAAACGAGGCAACTTGAAGGACCCGAACATGTACAAGGTCTTTGTCCGGTGCTTTCTAGTTCTCAGGCTCATGACACCCCATCGCTTTATCCGCGCTTCCCAGTTGGATGTCCCATGGCGCGAACATGATGACGTCGACGCGCGGGCCCGCGGCGACTTTTGTGGCGAGAGCCTCCGGGGCATTGGGACGCTGTTTGTCTCTACCAAGCTGACCCGTATCTGTAGGAACTGCCAATGGGAGATCCCCCTGGCGCGGTTCATACCGGTCGTGGCCAAGGCGCAGAAGTGACCGGAAGCCCCGCGGTAGGGTGTAAAGGCGAATCGCGAACATGTGAGCGACTGACCATGTTGTCCACGGACTTTGGCGTGGAGACACCCTTCCTCCCTGCTCGCCGACAATTTGCCGGAAATCGCACTCACGAAGAACAACACCTTTCACTTGCGCACTAAACAAATCGACATTCAATATCATTACGTTCGAGATGCAGTGGAAGCGGGAGCATTATAGCTCGATTATGTTCTGACAGAAGCCAACGTCCCAGATATATTCACGAAGGCGCTAGCCCGGCTGAAGATCGAAACGTTGGCGCGCAAAATTGGCTTTTGTACCAGCTCCCAGCCGATTGAGCGGGAGTGTTGGAAGACGGAAATCAGTAGAAGTGCAGACGGGAGTATAGACGCATGGACCGGAATTGTGATGTTACAGATTGGACCAAACGCGCACCCGAGGGACGCAGGATCGTACAGTGGATAAAAGAAACAGTAGCGTATATTGTGTACGCCTCAGTCGGACTTGTTCCAACTGACGTGAGTAGTCACACCTTGAGACGACTCGGACGTACTAGTAGAAGACTCGGCTGGCTCGTACTTAGTCGACCATCGTCGTCATTTAGTACACACGATTGATAGCGTGACGTTTGCGATAGTGAATGAGGTCACACAGTGCCCGCCCTTTGAATGACCGCAGTCCTTCTCCAAGGGATTCGAATGTCATCGGGTAACCCAAGGTGAGAAGAGCTGCGTTCTCCATTTCTGGAACAAGCCCCAGGTTTCCCGCGATGGCACATGCACTGAAGGCTTCGGCCGCAAGCTGGCGCGGGAAACCTTCCAAGTTTGATCCCGTCACGGATATTGGACTGAACTGATTCCATATCATATTTCTGGCAGGCCGCGAGTAAGGCGAACACCTTTTCATAGGAGCTGGGTACGACGGGTGACATGGGGTAAAGCAACGAGATGAGGCTGTTCAGCAGGTCAGCGCCCTCGGACAGTGTGACCACAGGAAGGCCGTCAACAAGTTCGTCATCGGGTGGTTGGGGGAGTGAGAGCAGATCTTTGAAAAATGGTGACGATATAGCGAGCACAGGCTTGTGGACACGGAAGTTGACTTGGTCAGACGACCGAACTATAATGCTTGCGTCGGGCATGTCCAAGCTCAACGGCACAGATGGAGGATCAGAGTTTTCGGAGGTTGGTTCATCCTTCAAGAGAGCCAGGGTCAGATCTGCCTGTGGGTGTTCGTAGTCGTCATTACGATGAAGCCTAGTCACGTCAGTTCTACGTACCTTTTCTGTCGCCCTATGAAAAGCAGCTGTTAGCGCCTCCCAGAATGCGCGTAAGGCCTGGCTAGATATGCCCCCACATGAACACGATGGAAGAATATTTGATGTTTTGCTGGATGTGGACGTGCCCATACATATTCGAATTCGATGAAATCGAAGAGATGAGGAGCTTCCGCTATGGACTCGATGTATTTATCAAGCCATTGCAGAAGTTGGCCGGAATAGTAGGAAGAAGCATGCGAACAATGCAGACCTCTGACGACATCGGGTATACCAGAATGTCTAAACTCAAGAAGACCTGATTTGAGATCGATTCGAACTCGCTGGTGATACTTCCAGAGCTCGTGAAGATAGGCGCCCGTAAGCCCATGGAATTCGAGCTTGTCTTCCAAACTCTCGATGGTCATCGAGAGGTGCAACGTAACTCGCGCAGCTTGAAGAGCCTCTTGATGGAGTTCGTGTTGCTGTGCAAGGAAATAAACACGGAGTGCTGTTTCTAGGCAAATGAGTGGCGGATCCTGTCGAGCGATAGGCCCCTCGGATATGAGCCAAAACTGAGTCCATTTGATACTTCTGAGCTACGGCTAGGAGCTCCATGATTTTCTCGGTGGTCGAAGGAAGGACGGCAGCGACGGGGAAGATGAAAGTGAGGAGGCTGTAAAGGGTCGCTTTGCTTTCCGGTAGTTCGACTACCGGAAGGGGTTCTTGTTCTTCACTGTTTGGGTCGTCGGAAGAGTTTGAAACGCTTTGTATGAGCTCTCGAAGTACCGGGGAATAAATGGTGATGTAAAGCTTAGGGACCCGGAAATTATGGGAGTCGCACGAGCGAAGAATGATATTCGGGCCAGGGAAATTGAGGTGTAATGTCTCGTCTGAGATGACCTCGTTCGATTCAGGGGTTTCAGGAGGGACTATAGACATGGTGTTGGAATGGTGGGGTATGTCAATGCACCGTAGCTTTTAAAAGAGCCAGTACAGCGCCGGCGCAAGCTAGAAGAGGTAACGGCCATGTCACGAGCCACGTTCGAGCCGCTCGTGCGCAGCAGGTGCACGGAGAACCCGTGCAAATTACCTCACATCGATGGAACTTGGATTGGCGTTGTTGTCGATGTGATGTCCACCCGCAGTCACAAGTTCATGACGCCCATCACCCAACATAGAAAACTACCAGTAGTCAGGTAAGCATTGCGCAAAGCCCTGAAGATATGAAGGAAATACTGTATATACTGACGCATTGCGCAGCAGTATTTCCAGATAAGATAATAATCAAGCGCGCGTACCGTGTGTCCAGTGTTCCTTCAATTTGTGGTCGGCTGCAGTCAGAATCCGTAAAACTGTCCAAAAAGAAAAGTTCTACTAAATAGGCCCATCGCAGATTAAATAAGCCCTCATGCGGATGCAGATGCCCCAGATTTTCCGTGACCGGAATAAAATAATTGAACATAAACGCGTTTTTAAGACACGGATAGTGGTGGGCCAGTCACGTAAAGATCTAACTTTGACTTTTTTGCCTACGTTCTCTCTCGTTTAAGGTGGTTTAAGGCAAACTTGAAGGCGGAGTCTGGCGCTGACTGGCACTGGCACGGGAGGCAATCTAGAGCATCATAGTAGTCTTTGAGCGAACGGACGTGCCCCGGGCCGGGCGTGACTCATCTGAGTCCCCTTTTTCCGTACTGCCACCCAGAACACTAACTTTTCCAAGGGATCGACGATAAAGCCACACGTCTTCCAAACCCTCAACGACTCGCTCCAGGAAGACCCCACCCAACCCGTCGTGACCTCGTCCTCAGACAGGTAGACCCCTCATCCCTGATCGAGAAGCACTTCGTGCTTTCGCCCGTTATCTGTACAGTCTCCCATTCTATTTAGTTGTTGCCGGCTATCAGTTTGCATGAGAGCTAACGCGCCTCGATACAACGTACCACTCGTCAGACTTGGACCCCATTCCCTTTCGGCACCGCACGGAACCTCTCCACGGATAGCATAGCAGTGACACGCAAAGACGACACCTTCGCCGCGGTCCTTGTAGCCATTGGCAGAAGCCACTTGTCGCGAATGTTGTGATGCAGGATGCAGACCTGCAACAAAGGCTCGGGTCGATACGAATAGGATGCGTTCCAGCACCCGGGTTTCGACTGATCATCTGATGACGCTTTACAAGTAGGAGTTGGTACAACGGCATGCTAGATGTTCCAGTACTGTAATGAATGTACAATGGACCTAGCCGCTGCACACTGCACACCGATTACTTTTTTCATGTGGTGCCGCTTGCACCAAGGTCTAGTGAATCCTCAATGCATTCATACATTACATGTCGCACACGTACTACTAATTGAATTTAAAGTAAAGTATATCTTGTACTAGTATGGGTAGGTCACTCCTCTTCCTCCAACCCCCAACCCCCACCAATGGGAGAAGCGCACGCTGTCCCTGTGCCAGGAGCATACACCGTCTTGATTCTTCGAGTCGCTAGGTCCAACATGAAGGGCGCAAACATAATCAGCACATTACTGGACCACAGGCAACGCCTGTTGAAAACCCGATCACTGAAGACAGAGGAAGCGACATAGGAGAAGGTGAATGCACCATACAGAAACCCTGAGCTGGTTGGCCCACACATGTACGCAACGGTCGCAACGCGCCACGACATCGCATATGCTATCACAGCCCGGTCCCAGTTTCTCGAAAACCCACTCTGTGTGCATTGAAAAACCACACAGAGTATCTGAAGGTAACAGCCGATTATGGGCTGACATATGGGTTTGCAGGAGGAACTGGTCGGATTCGCAGATGCTTATTTTTCTTCGCAGGAGCACTTCATCTCGGGTTACGTCTTCTTGGTCCACGGGTGAATGGTCTCATGGTCGTCAAAAGCGCAAAGCATTATCGCCCTCTCGGGTACGGTATTGCGTGTAAGTTACACGCGGCAAAGGAGACAGAGCGGTTGACCGTCTTTTCTGCCTGCCGCTTGCCAACAATTCGTCAGCGCTGTCAGCAATCACACTCACGACTCGGAGGGACAAGTTGGACAACACCTTTCACCCTCGAGTCGCACCATACATTTAGACATTCAATATCACTATGATAGAGATGCAGTGGAAGTGGAAGTACGATGGCTCGATTGCGTCTTGATGGGAGCTAACGTTGTGGAATCGCAATGTGGATATTCACGAAGGCGCTAGCCCGACCAAAGATCGAAAAGTTTACGCGTAGCAAAAGGTCGTTCCGACTCCCAGCCAAGTGTTGGTAGACGGCAATCGATAGAAGTGGGGACGGGAGTTGTATGAACTAAAATTGTGACGTTACGGATTGGGATTTGGGAAAGAGTACGACCAAATGCGCACCCAAGGGGTGCAGAACTGTTCAGTGGATAAAAGGATACTTTACAGTAAAAGCGGTAGCGTAGAATCGTAGATTGAATGTGCCTTAGTCGAACTTGTCCCGTCCGAGGTGAGTAGCCACATCTTGAGACGACGTAAGACCTGACTGACTTGTACATAGTCGGCAAGTGTTGGCTTTTAGGTACATCACCCTTGATTGCTACTTTTGCGATAGCGAATGAGGTCGCACAGTGCCCGCCCTTTGAATGACCGCAATCCTTCTCCAAGGGTTTCGAATGTCATCGGATAACGCAAGGTGAGACGAGCGGGATTTTCCATTTCTGGAATGAGCCCCATGCGGGTGGCGATGGCATATGCACTGAAGCCTTCAGCTTCAACTGGCGCAGGAAACCTTCCAAGTTTGATCTCATCACGGATATTGGATTGAACCGATTCCATGTCGTATTTCTGGCAGGCGGCGAGTAAGGCGAATACCTTTTCATAAGAGCCAGGTATGACGGGGGGGATGGGGTAAAGCAATGAGATGAGGCTGTTCAGCAGGTCGGCGTCCTCGGGCAATTGGATTACAGGAAGGCCGTCTACAAATTCGTCATCGGGTGGCTGTGGGGAGAGAGAGGAGATCTTTGAAAAATGGTGACGACATGACGAGCACCGACTTGTTGATACGGAAGTTGACTTGGTCAGACGACTGAACTGTAACACTTGCATCGGGTGTGTCCAAACACAACGGCAGGGACGGAGGATCGGAGTTTTCAGAGGTTGGTTCATATTTCAAGAGAGTCAGAGTTGGGTCCGCCTGTGGGTATTCGTATTAGTTATTGCGATAAAGCCTAGCCACACCTGTTCTACGTACATTTTCTATTGCCTCATGAAAAACAGCTGTCAGGGCCTCCCAGAAAATGCATATGACCTGCCTAGGTATGCCCACACATGAACATGCCGGAGAATATGGGTTTCCCTGGATGTGGCTTGCTCGTGCATTTTCAAATCCGATGAGATCGAAGAGATGGGGAGCTTACGCTAAGAACTCAGTGTATCTATCAAGCCATTTCAGCTGAAGTCCGCTGGAAGAGCGCTGAGAAGGACTCGAACAACGCAGACTTCTGACGACATTGGGTACACCAGAATGTCTAAACTCAAGAAGACCTGATTTGAGACCGGCTCGAACTCGCTGGTGATACTTCCAAAGTTCATGAAGATAGGCGCCCGTCATTCCAGGGAATTCGAGCTTGTCTCCCAATTTCTCGATGGTCATCGAGACGCGCAATGTAACTCGCGCAGCTTGAAGCGCCTCTTGATGAAGTCCATGCTGCTGTGCAAGGAAATAGACCTGGAATGCTGTCTCTGGGCGAAGAAATGGCGGATCCTGTCGAGCGATGGCGCCTCGGATATGAGCCAAAGCCGAGTCCATTTGGTACTTCTGGGCTACGGCTAGGAGTTCCATGATTTCCTCGGGGGTCGAAGGAAGGGTGGGAACGACAGGAAAGATGAAAGTGAGGAGGCTGTAAAGGGTCGCCTTGCTTTCTGGTAGTTCGACTACCGGAACCGGTTCTTGTTCTTCGCTGTTGGGAACATCGGAAGAGTTTGAAACGCTTTGTATGAGCTCTCGGAGAACCGGGGAATAAATGGTTATATAAAGCTTAGGGACCCGGAAATTATGGGAGTCGCACGAGCGAAGAACGATATGCGGTCCAGGGAAAGCGAAGTGTAATGTCTCGTCTGGGATGTCTTCGTTAGGCTCAGAGGTTTCAGGAAGGACTATAGACATGATGTTAGAGCTGCGGGGTACGTCATTCCACTGTAGCTTTTAAAGGAGCCAGTTCAGCGCCGCCACAAGCCATAGTAGGATGAGGTCCTCATAATGGCCATGTCACGAGCCATGTTCGAGTCGCCCGCGCGCAGCAGGTGCGCAGAGAATTCGCACGCATGCAAATTACCTCGCATCGATGGAACGTTGGATCGGCCAGAGGAAAGGGTGTTGTTGAATGGCCGATGTGACGTGTACCCGCAGTCACGACTTCATGACGGCATCACCTAACATATATGGCAACAGTCAGGACTCAGGTGAGCCCCCACTGCGCAGGTGTGCTTGTATGGCGCAGCAAAAGTTTAGATAAGATAGTAATCAAGCGCGCGTCTTTGTGAGTCCAATTTTTCTTTGCGGCCGGCCGCAGTCAGGCGTGCTTCCCGCTTCTTTTTTGCCCCGGTTCTTGTGACAGTCTTGCGCCCAGTCTTGGAAAGCCTGAGCCTCCTTGCGCGCTCTGACTGACCTTCTTATCAAGCTTCTAATCAGCTACCGTCTGAACGCGTCTCAACCCCGTCGGGGGATCATGCAGGCAGGCGTTGGTCGCTGGATCTCTTGCGGTCTCATGCCTTTCCAAGGCGCTGTCCCCACTAGGATGAATTGGGTGGTCTCGCAAGTCGAGGAGAAAGAGGTAAGAGAAATATGAAATCACAGCGCCGCCTCATGGGTCGATTTGGATCTCGGATTAGAAGTGGCTATATACTGTATGTAGTGCGAGGGCACTACGAATTCATGATGACGTGTGAGAGCTTCAACCGTTTGGCTAAGCGGAAGCAGCTTGTGTCAAATTTCTTGCACTCCTCACCATACGTCCACCCCCATTGCGCATCCTATCCATTCTTTGTGCTCGCCGTCAAGGTGGCTGCTGCGCCACCTACCAGCTTACCAACTTGCGTCCCTTATTGGTGAGCGCAGAGGCGACATCATGTACTGCTGCAATAATTAGACCGGGCAAAGACTTGAACAAGGCCTTCGTTCGTTCCTTTCTCGGCGGGCTTCTGACACCCCCCCCATCGCTTTATCCGCGCTTCCCAGTTGGACTTCCCAGGGTGCGAATGCGATGACGTCGATGCACATGCCCCTCCGCCCCTTGCGGCGACCTTGTGGCGAGGGCCTCCAAACTGAGCCGTGTTAGTGGGAACCGCCATTGGGGGATCCCCCTTTAGCGATTCATACCAGCCCAGGCCAAGACCAAGGCGCCGAAGTAACTGGGAGCCCCGCGGTAGGCGTAAAGGCGAATCTCCGACGTGTGAGCGACTGACCATATTGTACACGGACTTTGGTGTGGGGATACCCCGACCCTTCTCGCTGCCCACCGACAATTTGCTGGCGACCGCACTCACGCTTTTCACTCTCGCACTAAACAAATTGATATTCAATATCATTACATTCGCAATGCGGTGGAAGCGGGGGCACTATAGCTCGATCACGTTCTGATGGGAGCCAACATCCCAAATATATTCAGGAAAGCGCCAGCCTGGCCGATAATAGAAAGGTTTATGCGTAGCATCGGTTTGTCCCGGCTTCCAGCCGATTGAGCGGGAGTGTTGGAGGACAGCAATTGTAAAAGTGGGGGCGGGAGTATGGACGCATGGACTGGTATGGTGACATTACAGATTGGGAAAGAGTATGACCAAATGCGCACCCAAGGGGTAAAGTGGATAAAAAGCATACTTTAAAAACGGTAGCGTAGCCTGTGTGCACCTTAGTCGAACTTGTCCCAACTGAGGTGAGTAGCCACATCTTGAGACGACGTAGAAGACACAACTTACTTGTACTTGGTCTACAATCGTCGTCTTTTAGGCACATCACACTTGATTGCCACGTTTGCGACAGCGAACGAGGTCGCACAGTGTCCCACCTTTGAATGATCGCAATCCTTCTCCAAGGGATTCGAATGTCATCGGGTGCCCCAAGGTGAGACGAGCCGCGTTCTCCATTTCTGGAACAAGCCCCAGGCTGCCCGCGATGGCACATGCACGGAAGCCTTCAGCTTCAACTGGCGCAGGAAACGTACCAAGTTTGACCTCAGCACGGATATTGGACTGAACCGATTCCATGTCGTATTTCTGGCAGGCAGCAAGTAAGGCGAACACCTCTTCATAAGAGCCGGGTACGACCGGGGGAATGGGGTAAAGCAACGAGACGAGGCTGTTCAGTAGGCCGGCGTCCTCGGACAATTGGATTACAGGAAGACCGTCTACAAGTTCGTCATCGGGTGGCTGGGGGAGGGAGAGCAGATCTTTGAAAAATGGTGACGACATGGCAAGCACTGACTTGTGGACACGGAAATTGGCGTGGTCAGACGACCGAACTATAATATTTGCATCGGGTGTGCCCAAACAAAATGGCAAGGACGGAGGATCTGAGTTTTCAGAGGATAGTTCATCCTTCACGAGAGTCAGAGTCGAATCTGCCTATGGGTGTTCGTATTAGTTATCGCGATGAGGCCTGGTTACACAGTTCTACATACCTTTTCAATCGTTCTATGAACAAAAGCTGTCAGTGCCTCCCAGAGAGTGCGTATGACCTGGCTGGATATGTCCACACATGAACATGATTGAGATTGATAAGAACCCGAATAACTTGAATAGCTGTTATAGGTCTCAGATCTGACGTGGCGTGCCCGTGCATTTTCGAATTCGACGAGATCAAAAAGATGGAGAGATTCCGCTATGGACTTGACGTAATCATCAAGCCATTGCGGAAAAGAGTTCTGACCAGAGCGAGGACTTGTACAACGCAGACCTTTCATGCTATCGAGTAAACCGGAGTTTCTAAACTCAAGAACACTTGATTTGAGATCGGCTCGAACTCGCTCGTGATACTTCCAAAGCTCATGAAGATAGGCCCCGGTCGTGCCAGGAAATTCGAGCTTGTCTCCCAAACCCTCGATGGTCATCGAGACGCACAATGTAACTCGCGCAGCTTGAAGCGCCTCTTGATGAAGTCCATGCTGCTGGGCAAGGAAATAAACGTTGAATGCTGTCTCTGGGCGAAGGAATGGTGGATCTAGTCGAGATATGGCGCCTCGGATATGAGCCAAAGCTGAGTCGATTTGGTACTTCTGAGCTACGGCTAGGAGCTCCATGATTTTCTCGGGGGTCAAAGGGAGGATGGGAGCGACGGGGAAAATGAAAGTGAGGAGGCTGTAAAGGGTTGCCTTGCTTTCTGGCAGTTTGACTACCGGAAGTGTTTCACCGTTGGGAACATCGGAAGAGTTTGAAACGCTTTGTATGAGCTCTCGGAGTACTGGGGAACAAATGTCAATGTAAAGTTTAGGCACCCGGAAATCATGAGAGTCGCGCGAGCGAAGAACGATGTCGGGGTAATCGAAGTGTAATGTCTCGTCTGAGACGACCTCGTTCGGTTGAGGGGTTGCAGGACGCACTATAGACATGGTGTTAGAACTGTACTGTATATCAATCCGCCGTAGTTTTTAAAAGAGCCAGTACAGCGCCGCCGCGAGACATCGGATGAGGTAATGGTAGTGTCACGAGCCTGTTTGCGCCGCTCGTGCGCAGCAGGTACACAAGGTCTCACACACATCGATGGAACTTGGATTGGGAAGGGGCGTTGTTGCGCGGTCGACGTGACGTGCACCCGCAGTCACAAGTTCATGACGGCATCACTTAACATAGCAAATTGCCAGCAGTTTGGCGAGTCACTGCGCAAAGATAGAAATATATACTGTACGTACTATTGCGCAGCAGGAGTTCTAGGTAGATTATGATCAAGCGCACGTCCTCGCGCGTCGAGTCTTTCTTCGTGATCGGCCTGAGTCAGAATCCGTAAAACATTCTCGTACTACTCATACTACTGGATACTGGATAGGCACTGATCACATATTTGAGCACCTATGCGGATGCCTCGAACTTTCTATGAACAGAAATGTTGAAAGCAAGGAATTGCCTCATTGGTTATCAATACCACGCCTCAACTTCTATTACGCCTCACTTCTTGTGCCACGCTTTGGGATTCCGGTTCTGGAAACCAATCTGAGTGCCGCATGCTTCTTGTTCAGTCCATCTAGACGCTACTATTATGACCGTCATTGTAAGTCTAGGGTTGTGATGACTCAGATCCCCAGGACTCGGACCAATCGCCAGAATCGGATGTTTGAGCACGGGAATGAGCCAAGATCGCAATGCCAGTGTGGCGCCGATAGCTACTGTGCTACGCGCTGAACTTTCTTTACTGTGGTCGACCGTCGACTGAATACACCTCGACTCAGTGCTGTTCGGGTCAACGACAAAGTCTGGATCGTTCAAACCCTCCTCAATGGACACACCATTACTGTAACACCAAAGGTAACGCACGTCTGAGTTATATGCGTCCTAGTGCGGTACGAGTGGGGCACAACGCATGATGATCTTCCCTACATTGCGGAGCATGGGCCTGCACAGTGAAAAGGTGGTTGTCTTGACACAAAACCGCGTTGGCTTGTAACCTCGTGAATCGATCCGGTGACTACTTGAGCCGATGTTGAGGATCTCGGCGCCAAGAATCTTCGAGTCGTACAGTATTCCCATGCCATTATAGCGCCCGATTTTGTAAGAGTCCGGTACTCTTTACAAATCCGAGCACAACTCACTCACAATACGTCACACGAGGCTTAACATATACACGGCGGGAGTTTCTTCTTCCTCGAAGTCCTGTGCACGTTGCAATCATTCATTGGGTTGGGCGTAAGTTACGATGGAGAGGAATCAACCGCGATGGTAACCATGAAGGGGGAGTGAGTTGTGAACCGGGGTACGTACCACAGTTACAAACCCTCACAATAGTGAGAGACTATTCAACTTGAATTACGCCTCTCCAAAAGCTCGTGCTACCTCCGTAAAACTTTTCCTTCCATCGGATCCCCAATCAGCCAAAGAGTAGCCCTCAAAGATCGTGCAATCGGCCTACGTCCTCCTTCACTAAGACGTGATTCAAGTCTCTCATGGTGATACCACGTGAAGTGTAACCTTTTAGTGATAAACTCTCCACCCCAGCGGACGATATCCAAGTCAGCTGAAACTTTATATCCGGCGCGGCGTACGCGACATGGGCCCATATTAGACGACAACGATATCTTGAAGTGGGATGAGTTGGAACTCAGTATGACCCGCCATCAGAGAATACCGAAGATATACGAGCAATCGAGATCAGTTGCATTAAAGACCCAAATATGGGCTATTCACCTTGTCCAGTGCCAGCGCCAACTTGAAGTCGTCCTCCAGCTCTCCACGGAATGTCATCCCCGCCATGGCATGCACACGGAAGCAGGGATTGCAGGGCATGTGATACTTGGGAGCCGCTAGGTACTCAAGAATAGTTGAAGCCGGGCTAATTGCATGTGTGAGATCCTTTTTCAGCTCGGCGCTCTTGCTCGTAAAGTAGCTGCACAGCCAGCTGGTGGGAGTATTCTGGGGGGCACCTCACGAGGACCCCTCCCGACGGCTTTCCCAAATCTGGCGTCTGGAATGAACATCGAAGAATAGGTCTAAACATGACACGAGGTTGTCTCTGCAACTTGAACGTTTGCGATTGATAGTCCACGTACTTGATTACTAAGCTTACAAATCACTGAGGCGATTTCCGTCCGCGTCCGCGTCTCCGTCTCCGCTGAGTTTCATGTTCTTCTTTCTCTACTATTTACGCCTCTTGTGTCGACGACTATTACTCGCTACAGTGGCAGCTACACTATTTCCTCTTCTTCTTCATTTTGCCTGTGGAACCGTCGGCCGCACCTTTACTCAAGCTATTGCTCACTACAGCGGTGGCTACACGGCGACTATTACCTGTTACGGTGGCGGCTACACGATAACGAACCAGGTCGCACAGTGCTCGTCCTTTGAATGACCGCAACAGTTCTCCAAGGGATTCGAATGTCATCGGGTGGGCCAGGGTGAGACGAGCCGCGTTCTCCATTTCTGGAATGAGCCTCAAACTGCTCGCAACGGCATATGCATGGAAGCCTTCCGCCCCAATTGGCGCAGGAAACGCTCCACGTCTGATCTCGACACGGATATAGGATTGAATTGATGTCATGTTGTATGTCTGGCAGGCGGCAAGTAAGGCGAACACCTGTTCATAGGAGCGGGGTATCACGGGGGAAATGGGGTAAAGCAATGACACGAGGCTGTTCAGAAGGTCAGCGTCCTCGGACAATTGGATGACAGGAAGGCCGTCTACAAGTTTGCCATCGGGTGGCTGGGGAAGGGAGAGCCGATATTTGAAAAATGATGACGACAGGGCGAGCACCGACTTGTGGACACGGAAGCTGACTTGGTCAGATGACCGAACTATAATATTTGCATCGGGTATGTCCAAACACAATGGCACAGCGAATGGACGATTTGAGTTTTCGGAGGTTGGCTCTTCCTTCACGAGATCCAGAGTCGAACCTGCCTGTGGTTGTTCATATCTGTTATCGCAATCTGGCCAAGTCAAACCAGTTCGACGTACCTTTTCTATCGTCCTATGAACAACAGCTGTCAGGGCCTCCCAGAAAGCGTGTGTGGTCTGGCTGGATATGTCCATACATGAACATGTTTGAGAAGAATAGGTCTCAGATTTGATGTGGCGTGCCCGTGAATTTTCGAATTCGATGAGATCGAAGAGGTGAAGGGATTCCGCTATGGACTTGATGTAATCATCAACCCATTGCGGAAAAGTGAGGGTACCAGAGCGAGGACTTATACAACGCAGACTGTTTACGACATCGGGTAAACCAGAGTTTCTAAACTCAAGAACAACTGGTTTGAGATCGGTTCGAACTCGCTGGTGATACCTCCAAAGCTCATGAAGATAGGCGCCGGTCATCCCAGGGAATTCGAGCTTGTCTCCCAAACCCTCGATGGTCATCGAGAGGCGCAGCGTAACTCGCGCAGCCTGAAGCGCCTCTTGGTGAAGTCCATGCTGTTGCGCAAGGAAGTAAACGTGGAGTGCTGTCTCTGGACGAAAGAATGGCGGCTCCTGTCGAGAGATGGCGCCTCGGATACGAGTCAAAACCGAGTCGATTTGGTACTTCTGAGCGACGGATAGGAGCTCCATGATTTTCTCAGCGGTAGAAGGAAGGATGGGAGTGACGGGGAATATGAAAGTGAGGAGGTTGTAAAGGGTCGCCTTGCTTTCTGGCAGTTTGACTACCGGAAGCGGTTCTTTTTCTTCACTTTTGGGGACCTCGGAAGTGATGGAAACTCTTCGAATGAGCTCTCGGAGTACTGGGGAACAAATGACGATGTAAAGCTTAGGGACCCGGAAATTATGGGAGTCGCCCGAGCGAAGAACGATATCCGAGCCAGGGTAATGATCGAAGTCTAATGTCTCATCTGAGATGACCTCATTCGGTTCAGGGGTTGCAGGACGCAGGGGCGGCACTACAGACATGGTGTTAGAATTGTGCGGTATGTCAATCCACCGTAGCTTTTATTAGCCTCTTGAAAGAGCCAGTACAGCGCCGCCACAGGCCATAGGATGAGGTAACGGCCGTGTCACGAGTCGTGTTCGAGCCGCTCGTGCGCAGCAGGTGCACAAGGATTCATAGAGAACCCATACCTTGCATCGATGAATTATTGATCGGGAAAGGGCGTTGTTGAATGGCCGGTGTGACTGGCATCCGCAGTCACAAGTCCATGCCAGTGACATCATCACCTAACACAGCAAGCTGACAGCTGTCAGGTGAGCCAGTGCGCAAAGATAGGGATTATCTACGTACGTATTGCGCAGCAGAAGTTCTGAATAGATTATAATCAAGCGCGCGTCCCCGCGTGTCCAGTGTTCCACTGTGGTCGGCCGCAGTCAGAACCCGTAAACCTTGCGTAAATCACCTGAAAAAAACATGTACTGTAGTGAGAAACTTTTCCGGGTTTCGAGAACCCGGAACTGCTCAATAAGGATGCACGATGACAAAAAGTTCGCGGGCTGTAATCAGTGTAATGCTCCCAAAAAGGAAGGTCGTAAACGCGTTGGTCCTTCCTGGCCCTTAACCTCAGACAGGACAGTAGTTCATTTTAGCCAGCATCGAAAAATACACGTTTTCTGTGCCTGGAGTATTTTCTTCGATCTCCAGTGATTACTTTGACTCTAATGCATCCGTATTGTTAGTTATTGGACCCGTACTCGTCTATCCCTCCAACCACCAACAATGCGAAAAGCGCACGCTGTCCCTGTACCGGGAAGCATTCATCGCCTTGATTCTCACAGGTTGTATATGTAGGGCGCAAACATGACCAGTACGTCACTGGACTTTGACCAGAGGTAACGCCTGTTGAAGGCCCAGTCACTGACTCACTAAGCACGGTGGAAGTGACACAGGAGATGGTGTACGCACCGTACAGAGAGCCTGAGTTGGTTGGCTCACTAATGTCACGGTATGCTGCGGTCGCAATGCGCTGGGCATCATCTAAGTCATCACTACCCTATCCCAAATTCTTGAAATCGTGCTGTGTGCATCGGTAAGCCACACGCCCTGTCCTACAGTGCCTGAAGAGAAAAACCGATTATGCATATGGGCTTGCATAAGGTGTTGAGATGTCGGAAGGGCAGTCGAATTCACAGATGTCGATTGTGCTCCGTAAGAAACAGGCACTCTACCGCGGGCAATGTCTTCCTAGTCCACGGAGGAGCAAGTAGTAGTCAAGGACACAAAGCATCGTC
The DNA here is from genome assembly GCA_025769895.1 of Lactarius psammicola. Lineage (NCBI taxonomy): Eukaryota > Fungi > Basidiomycota > Agaricomycetes > Russulales > Russulaceae > Lactarius > Lactarius psammicola. Next base: position 21,881 of record WTXK01000233.1, read on the forward strand.
GCATTCTTGAGTACGGAGGCAGAATACATTGTGTGTGCCACGCGGCAATGGAGGCCTGTGCTATGTTCGAGTTGTCCGCAGAATTTGGCGCGGAGGCAACACCCTCCTACTGCTCGCCGACAATTTGCCGGTAAGCGTACTCACGCCTTTCATTCTTGCACTAAACAAATCGACATTCAAAACCAAATATGTTCGCAATGCAGTGGAAGCGGGAGCACTATGACTCGACCACATGGCAAATGGAAGCTAACGCCCCAGATATATTACGAAGGCGCTGGCCCCGGCTGAAGATCGAATTGTTTACGCGCAGCATTGGTTTTGTACCGGATCCCAGTCGATTGAGCGGGAGTGTTGGAGGACGGCAATCAGTAGAAGTGCGGACGAGAGTAGTTTGGACGCATGGACTGAAATTCTTACAGATTGGGAAAGAGTATGACCAAATGCGCGCCCAATGGACGCAGAGCCGTACAGTACATAAAGGGATACTTTAAAGATGGTAGCTTAGATTGTATGCGCCTTAGTCGGACTTGTCCCGACTGAGGCAAGTGGCCACATCTCGAGACGACGTAGAAGACCTGATTGACTTGTACTTGGTCGACAATCGTCGTCTTTTAGGCACATCACACTTGACTGCCACGTTTGCGACAGCGAATCAGGTCGGAAAGTGTCCCCCCTTTGAATGACCGCAATCCTTCTCCAAGGGATTCGAATGTCATCGGTTGACCGAAGGTGAGACGGGCCGCGTTCTCCAATTCTGGAACAAGTCCCAGGCTGCCCGCGATGGCACATGCACTGAAGGCTTCGGCCGCAACTGGCGCAGGAAACGTTCCAACTTTGACCTCGGCACGAATAATGGATTGGACTGGTTCCATATCGTATTTCTGGCAGGCAGCGAGTAAGGCGAACACCTTTTCATAAGAGCCGGGTACGACGGTGGAAATGGGGTAAAGCAACGAGACGAGGCTGTTCAGCAGGCCGGCATTCTCGGACAATTGGATAACGGGAAGGCCATCTACAAGTTCGTCGTTGGGTGGCTGAGGGAGAGAGAGCAGATCCTTGAAAAATGGTGACGACACGGCGAGAACCGACTTGTGGACACGGAAATCGACTTTGTCAGATGACCGAACTATAATATTTGCATCGGGTAAGTCCAAACACAATGGCAGGGATGGAGGATCGGAGTTTTCGGAGGTAGGCTCTTCCTTCACGAGAGCCAGAGTCGAATCTGCCTATGGGATGTTCGTATTAGTTATCGCGACGAGGCCTAGTCACACCGATTCTACATACCTTTTCAATCGCCCTATGAACAAAAGCTGTCAGGGCCTCCCAGAAGGCGCGAATGACCTGGCTGGATATGTCCACACATGAACATGTTTGAGAATAATTTTGAGAATGATAGCCCCCAAAAGCCGAACGGTTGTTATAGGCTTGGCTATAGGTTTCAGTTTTGACATGGCGTGCCCATGCATTTTCGAATTCAAAGTGATCGAAGAGATGAAGTGCTTCCGCTATGCACCCGATGTAAACATCAAGCCATGGCGGAAAAGAGTTCTGACCAGAGTTAGGACTTATACAACGCAGATGCTTCACGTTATCGGGTAAACCAGAGTTTTTAAACCCAACAATACCTGATTTGAGATCGGTTCGAACTCGCAGGTGATAATTCCAAAGCTCATAAAGGTAGGCGCCTGTCATGCCAGGGAATTCGAGCTTGTCTTCCAAACTCTCGATGGTCATCTGGAGGCGCAATGTAACTCGCGCAGCTTGACGCGCTTCTTGATGGAGTCCATGCTGTTGGGCCAGGAAATAAACGCGGAATGCTGTCTCTGGGCGAATGAATGGTGGATCCAGTCGAGAGATGGCGCCTCGGATATGAGCCAAAACTGAGTCCATTTGATACTTCTGAGCTACGGCGAGGAGCTCCATGATTTTCTCGGCAGTCGAAGGAAGGACGGGAGCGACGGGAAAAATGAAAGTGAGGAGGTTGTAAAGGGTCGCCTTGCTTTCCGGTAGTTTGATTACCGGAATCGGTTCTTGTTCTTCATTGTTGGGGACCCCAGAAGTGATGGAAACTCTTTGAATGAGCTCTCGAAGTACTGGGGAACAAATGACGATGTAAAGCTTAGGAACCTGGAAATTATGGGAGTCGCCCGAGCGAAGAACGATATCCGGGCCAGGGTAATGATCGAAGTCTAATGTCTCATCTGAGATGACCTCATTTGGTTCAGGGGTCGCAGGAAGCAGGGGTGGCACCGCAGACATGGTGTTAGAATTGTGCGGTATGTCGATCCACTGAAGCTTTTATTAGCCTTTTAAAAGGGCCCGTACAGCGCCGCCACAGGCCATAGGATGAGGTAATGGCCGTGTCACGAGTCGTGTTCGAGCCGCTCGTGCGCAGCAGGCGCACAAGGATTCATAAAGGAGCCCATACAAATTACCTCGCATCGATGAAATATTGATCGAGAAAGGGTGTAGTTGAATGGTCGGTGTGACGTGCCCTCGCGGTCACAAGTTCATGCCAGTGACGGCATCACCTAACGCAAATTGACAGCTGTCAGGTGAGCCAGTGCGCAAAGATAGGGATTATCTACGTACGTACTGCGCAGCAGGAGTTCTGGATAGATAATAATCAAGCGCGCGTACTTGCGTGTCCAGTGTTTCACTGTGGTCGGCTGCGGTCAGGACCTGTAACCACCCCCGAAAAAAAAACATGTACTGTAGTGAGAAACGTTTCCGGGTTTCGAGAACCCGTACTCGGACCCGGTCAATAAGGATGGCACTGATGTACAATTACCAAGCTACTTGTGGGTCACATTGCCCGGTATGAGAATTCTGTATTGGTCCACTATGGACCCAGGTTGGTAGTATAGACGAAGCAAACGAAATGATAACTCTCACAACACGGGCCAGGCATTCAATACACACATCTCACTGTTCAATGTCGCATATACCCCGCCTACTGAGGCTTATACGCGACAGCTTTCCCACTTTCAGCTCTTGGGCATACATACAGGGCTCCTGTGGGCTTCGTCAGGCGAGTTCGATGCACGAATGGAGGATGAGGATGGGGGAGTCGAGTCCGTCTAGAGCCAATAGTGCATCCGCAGATCCGCGGCGGCCACTGCAGCCTGACGAACAGGGCGCGACACAGGATGCACCATAATCTCAAGGGGGTTCGCGACAATAGCAGGTATAGTACATGGGGCGAACGAAGACGATGGAACAGCCCCGATATGGTAGGAATGGGTGCAACCGTCTGCAAAGAGGGAGGGGACACTTAATGGACGGTGAGTGAACGCGAAGAGGATCTTGGCTCGCAGTGAACACAGTTGCGGTGCTTGCCGAACTCGGTCATTGAATCCTCCTTGACAAGGCGTGCATATATGTCGAGGAATAAAAAGTCAGACACCCTAGGATGACATTGGGACCTGTCTTGGTAGCGGCGGCTGTAGGGATGAAAGGGTGCACGTCGCTGTCGACGCGATCTGGCGCAGCCCGTCCTCCACTGACGTAGGGCGAGTGCCCAATCCATGCCACTGTCGCATACCGCAACAGGCGGCCGCGTACGTCCTCAAGAAGCGTAGCTACCGGCAGGTCCACGTACGAATTGATACCGATGTCATCACCGAACGAAGCGAACACATACCGCGAAGAAATCAGCATATGCCAAATGAAAGTGGGATTGCGACTTGCAGAGTGCTCCACCTCGCACAGTGGGCATAGAGAAGGTGGGATGTGCTTTACAGGGCGAGGGAGGTGTGCGAGGGCCGTACCCCACATGATGATTTCAGGAGGGGGGGAGGTGTGCAGCGCCTCAAGCAACAGGGCCAGGAGACGGGGAGTGTCGTGGTATGCGCAATGGGACCAGGAGAAAGGGGGGCAGAGACCCACAGAGAGAGAAGACAGGGTTCGGAAACAATGGGAAGTTAAGGAGAGGACGGGTGTGTGGGGGCCAGGAGGTGATGAAGAGTGGCATATCCAACACGAAGAGTAGCATATCCAACACGAGGATCATCGAGGAGTATGCCTCACGTGACAGGGATAAGGGGGAGACTGCGCCTTATGCGACGGAGAGGCGGTGGGAACACCATACCTCACACATGAACTACAAGGAGCAGTGTGCGCAGGTAGCACGAAGGCAGGAGGGTGACGACATCGACGAGATAGTCACGCCTCACACGCAGGGCAGTAAGAGGGGCACTTCCACAATTGGGCCGGAAAATGAGGGAAAGGGGATAACTACGGTCATACGAGAGCCAAGGACGAGGGGGAGAGAGAAAGGGGTACAACAGCAAGGACAGGGGCGGGTTGTTTCTGTCCACGACGACAATAGAACTTCAAGTTGAAAAAGTCCGCAGGCTGTCACGGTAAAGCTCCCAAAAAGGAAGGCCGTAAACGCACTGGTCCTTCCCGGCCTTCCCGCTTAACCTCAGAGTACAGTAATTGGCACACTGATGTCACGATATTCTGTGGTCGCAATGCGCCCAACATAATGTAAACAATCACTTCTCCATCCCAGTTTCTTGAAAATGTGCTGTGTGCATTGGTAAGCCAATACCCTGTCCTACAGCCAGTTATGCATATGGGCTTGCAGAAGGAGTTGGGACGTTGGAAGGACAGTCGGATTCACGAAAGCTGATTGTGCTCTTACAGAGCACAGGCACTCCATCGCGGGCTATGCCTTCCTAGTACACGGAGGGGTGGTCTCATGGTAGTCAAGGATACAAAGCATCGTCGCCTTCTCGAGTACGGAGGTGGAATACATCGTGTGTGCCACGCGGCAAAGGAGACCCTGGCTGTGCCCTGTTCAAGTCTGCGGACTTTGGCATGGAGGCAACACCTTCCCGCTGCTCGCCGACAACTAGCCGGTAATCGTACTCACACCTTTCATTCTCGCACTAAACAAATCGACATTCAATATCACTACGTTCGCAATGCAGTAGAAGCGGGGAGCATTATGACTCGATCACGTCCTGATGGAAGTCAACGTCGCAGATATATTCACGAAGGCACTAGCCCGGCTAAAAATTGAAGTATTTACGCGCAGCATTGGTTTTGTACCTGCCCCAAGCTGTTTGGGCGGGAGTGTTAGAGGTTAGCAAAGGGTAGAAGTGCGGACTGGAGTATGGACGCATGGACTGGAATTATTACAGATTGGGAAAGGGTATGACCAAATGCGCGCCAAAGGGGCGCAGTGCCGTACAGTGCATAAAAAGATACTTTAAAAATGGTAGCGTAGATTATGTGCGTCTTAGTCTGACTCGTCCCGACTGAGTCGAGTGGCCACATCTGGAGACGACGTAGAAGTCCGGACTGACTTCAAGTTGTACTTATTCGATAATCGTCATTATTTAGGTAGTACATCACACCCAATTGCCACATTTACGATAGCGAACCAAGTCGTACAGTGAGCGCCCTTTGAATGACCGTAATTGTTCTCCGAAAGATTCAAATGTCATTGGGTAACCCATGGTGAGACGAGCCGCGTTCTCCAATTCTGGAACAAGTCCCTAGGCTGCCCGCGATGGCACATGCACTGAAGGCTTCGGCCGCAACTGGCGCAGGAAACGTTGTAAGTTTGATCTCAGCACGGATATTGGATTGAACTGATTCCATGTCGTATTTCTGGCAGGCAGCGAGTAAGGCGAACACCTTTTCATAAGAGCCGGGTACGACGGTGGTGAATGGGGTAAAGCAACGAGACGAGGCTGTTCAGCAGGCCGGCGTCCTCGGATAATTGGATAACGGGAAGGCCATCTACGAGTTCGTCATTGGGTGGCTGGGGGAGAGAGAGGAGATCTTTGAAAAATGGTGACGACACGGCGAGAACCGACTTGTGGACACGGAAATCGACTTTGTCAGACGACCGAACTATAATATTTGCATCGGGTAAGTCCAAACACAATGGCAGAGATGGAGGATTCGAGTTTTCGGAGGTAGGCTCTTCCTTCACGAGAGCCAGAGTCGAATCTGCCTATGAGTGTTCGTATTAGTTATCGCGATAAAGCCTAGTCACACCGATTCTACGAACCTTTTCAATCGCCCTATGAACAAAAGCTGTCAGGGCCTCCCAGAAGGCGCGCATGACCTGGCTGGATATGTCCACACATGAACATGTTTGGGAATAATGTTGGGAATGGTAGCTTGAATAACCCGAATAGCTGTCATAGCCCTGGTTATAGTTATAGGTTTCAGATTTGATGTGGCTTGCCCGAGCATTTTCGAATTCGAAGTGATCGAAGAGATGGAGAGCTCCCGCTATGAGCCCGATGTATGCATCAAGCCATGGCAAGGAAGAGTTTTGACCAGAGCGAGGACTTGTACAACGCAGATGCTTCACGTTATCGGGTAAACAAGAGTTCTTAAACCCAACAATACCTGATTTGAGATCGGTTCTAACTCGCAGGTGATAATTCCAAAGCTCATAAAGGTAGGCGCCTGTCATGCCAGGGAATTCGAGCTTGTCTTCCAAACTCTCGATGGTCATCGGGAGGCGCAATGTAACTCGCGCAGCTTGACGTGCCTCTTGATGTAGTCCATGCTGTTGGGCCAGGAAATAAATGCGGAATGCTGTCTCTGGGCGAATGAATGGCGGATCCTGTCGAGAGATGGCGCCTCGGATATGAGCCAAAACCGAGTCCATTTGATACTTCTGAGCTACGGCTAGGAGCTCCATGATTTTCTCAGGGGTTGAAGGAAGGATGGGAGTGACGGGGAAAATGAAAGTGAGGAGGTTGTAAAGGGTGGCCTTGCTTTCCGGTAGTTTGACTACCGGAAGCGGTGCGTGTTCTCCACCGCCGTTGGGGACGTCGGAAGCGTTAGAAACACTTTGTATGAGGTCTCGAAGTACCGGGGAACAAATGACGATGTAAAGCTTAGGCACCCGGAAATCATGGGAGTCGCACGAGCGGAGAACTATGTCGGGGTAATCAAAGTGTAGTGTATCGTCTGAGATGACATCATTCGGTCCAGTAGGGGTTTTAGGACACATTATAGGCACGGTGTTAGAATTGTGGGGTATGTCGGTCCACCCGCTTTTAAATGAGCCCTGCCGCAAGCCATAGGATAATCGGAAGTAATGGCCGTGTCACGAGCCGTGTTCGAGTTGCTCGTGCGCAGCAGGTTTCATAGAGAATCCACCTCGCGGCAATGGTAGAAGTACTAACTCAAGTGGGCCTAAGGTCCCGACACTACGGCGCGCCACCTCAACGCTGCCTCCCACTTCATCGAGACACCCTTGCGACCTTCCTCTCCCACAACTCCACGCCCCTCCCCATCATCTTTCATGAGAACGTTTGTTGGTTCCGCCCCCTCATCAATGGTATCCCAACTGGAGTGACTGACTTCTGCAGGCCCTATTCCCCTTCTGAATCCCACAACGCGCTTGCGATAGACAACCCTGCCCTCCGTAAGCTTCGATTCACGCAGCTCCCCTCCTGGGTGCAAGTGCCTTCCTCCTATCAGCCGGGATCTCTATCATCCCTCGTGGCCTTTGAGGACCCTGACGGTGAAACCATGAAGGGCCTCATGGCCCAGAGGACCCTTTTCGCCTTTGGTCACACAGGCGAACTCAGGTGTTGGAGGAACTTGAAACCGTGTGTTGCCAATGCTTCTGCCTCTTCTTCGTGAAGAGGTTATTCATTCCTTATCTCACTCATGCCGGGCCTTCTTTGCGCCCTTTCCCTGAGCCCCTCTATAGCCCGCCTTCAACTGCTGTGAAGCAGGGGTTTCGCTTCCTTCTCGATCAAGTGTAGTGTTGTTCTATCTTCTCTTCACTCCCCTCTCGGAGTCTGACTGCTATTCTCTATCTCTATCCCGGCTTCCTCTAGGAGGGTGTCTGTCTTTTAGCCATTCATTTCACATGCCTTCACCTTTCCTTCGCCACACTAGGACATTGGCCCAGTCTCTGTCGTGGGTACCGGAGCTTGGGCTGAACTCCTATCCGGGCTTGCACAATAGAACAGGGTCGTACCCCAACCGCATTGCGCTGGAACACGCCCTCAACACCTCATGGTCCGTGGCCCGAATAGGAATCCGGATAGTGAGTGGTCAGTAAGTGCCCGGGCCTTTGTGTAAGTACGGCATGACCCTTAGTACGGACTACTTGGTTTGGTGGGACGGACGCTCATAGCTACAGTATCTCGTTTTACATACAGGTTGGACAGGGGTCTCATGGTACCCAGTCTTGTACTTACGTGCTGTGCCAGTTTTATGATGGTTATCTTTATTTTTTTAAATAGGGGAGTGTGAGTGCGAACCAGGGTGCGTACTATCGCAACTACAAAGCCTCACAACAGCGAAAGGTGGTATTCATCTTGGATTACGCCTCGCCAAAAATCCTTTTCTACGTTCATAAAACCTTTCCTTCCATTGGATCCCCAATCAGTCAAGGAGTGGCCCTCAAAGATCGTCGCATTGGCCTATTACGTCTTCCTTCTCTGCGACGTGGTTCATTCTTCAAGTCTCTACCATTGCAGTGGCGATACCACGTGAAGTGAAGCCTTTTAGTGATAACCGTTCCACCCTGGCGGTCGATATCCGAGTCAACTGAAACCTTTACATTCAGCGCGGCCATGGGCCGTATTAGACGATTACGATACCTTGAAGTGGGATGAGTTGGATGAGTTGGAACTCAGTGTGATCTGCCATCAGAGGATACCGGAGGAATACGAGCAGTCGAGATCAGTTGTATCAAAGATCCAACAACTTGAAGGAATGGGCTACTCACCCCGTCCAGTGCTAGCGCCAACTCGACCTCCAGCTCTCCATAGAATGATGTCACTCCCACCACGGCATACCAACGGAAGCGGGAATCGCAGGGCGTGTAATTCTTGAGAGCCGCTAGTTATTCTTCGAGAATAAATGAAGATGGGCCAGTCGCACTGGCATGCGTAAAACCCTTTTCAGCTCACCGCTCTTGCCCTCCCGACGGCTTTCTCACATGTGGTGCCTGGAACGAACCTCGAAAAATGGGTCCAAACCTGACACGAGATTGTCTCTGTAACGTTTGCGATTATAGGGGATATTTCCACCTACTTACACACCTATGAACTTTGCATTAACGATTTCCGTGCGCGTCCGTGTCTCCATCCCCGCTGTGTTTCCTATTCTCCTTCCTCTTAATATTGTTTGCGCGTCCTGTGTCGACGACTCTTAGTCACTACAGTGGCAGCTACACTACTACTCGCTACAGTAGCGTCTTCACTATTACTCGCTACGGTGGCGGTCGCACGATATCGAACCAGGTCGCACAGTGCCCGTCCTTTGAATGACCGCAACTCCTCTCCAACGGATTCGAATGTCATCGGGCATCCCAGGGTGAGACGAGCCGCGTTCTCCATTTCTGGAATGAGCCACATGCTATTCGCGATGGCATATGCACGAAAAGCTTCAGCCTTAACTGGCGCAGGAAACACTCCACGTTGGATCTCGACACGGATATAGGATTGAACCGATGCCATGTCGTAGTTCCGGCAGGCGGCGAGTAAGGCGAACACCTTTTCATATGAGTGGGGTATGACGGGGTCAATGGGGTAAAGCAACGATACGAGGCTATTCAGAATGTCAGCGTCCTCGGGCAATTGGAAGATATCGGGTGGCCGTGGGAGGGAGAGCCGATGTTTGAAAAATGACGACGACATGGCGAGGACCGACTTGTGGACACGAAAGTTGACTTGGTCAGACGACCGAACTATGATATTTGCATCGGGTATGTCCAAACACAATGACACAGATGGAGAATCCGAGTTTTCGGAGGTTAGCTCTTCCTTCACGAGAGCCAGAATCGAATCTGCCTGTGGGTGTTCGTATTAGCTATCGCGATGAGGCCAAGTCACAACAGTTCTACGTACCTTTTCTATCGCCCTGTGAACAACAGCCGTCAGGGCCTCCCAGAAAGCGTGTATGACCTGGTTAGATATGTCGACACATGAACATGTTTGAGAATAATAGGTCTCAGATTTGATGTGGCGTGCCCGTGCATTTTCGAATTCAAAGAGATCGAAGAGATGAGGAGCTTCCGCTATGGAGTTGATGTAATCATCAACCCATTTCGGAAAAGAGCGGGTACCAGAGCGAGGACTTGTACAACACAGATCTTTCACGTCATCGGGTAAACCAGAGTTTCTAAACTCAAGAACACTTGATTTAAGATCTGTTCGAACTTGCTGGTGATACTTCCAAAGTTCATGAAGATAGGCGCCTGTCGTGCCAGGGAATTCGAGCTTGTTTCCCAAACCCTCGATGGTCATCGAGAGGCGCAGCGTAACTCGCGCAGCTTGAAGCGCCTCTTGGTGAAGTCCATGCTGTTGCGCAAGGAAATAAATGTGGAATGCTGTCTCTGGGCGAAGGAATGGCGGATCCTGTCGAGAGATGGCGCCTCGGATACGAGTCAAAACTGAGTCGATTTGGTACTTCTGAGCTACGGATAGGAGCTCCATGATTTTCTCGGGGGTCGAAGGCAGGACGGGAGCGACGGGGAAAATGAAAGTGAGGAGGTTGTAAAGGGTGGCCTTGCTTTCCGGCAGATTGACTACCGGAAGCGGTTCTTGTTCTTCACCGTTGGGGACGTCGGAAGAGTTTGAAACGCTTCTTATGAGTACTCGAAGTATTGGGGAACAAATGACGATGTAAAGCTTAGGGACTCGGAAATTATGGGAGTCGCCCGAGCGAAGAACGATATCCGAGCCAGGGTAATGACCGAAGTCTGATGTCTCGTCTGAGACGACCTTGTCCGGTTCGGGGGTTGCAGGATGCGGTGGCAGTACTACGGACATGGTGTTGGGATTGTGTGGTATGTCAATCCACAGCTGGCCCAGCTCACCCCCCCCCCTAACACGTCACGTGATGTCACGTGACACTTTACAAGCATAACACCGACCTTAACATGTCACTTATCATCACGAAAAATAAATTATATAATCATGTCACGTGACTTAGTAAACGAAAACTTGTAGTTCACAATATACACAAACTGATATACCCAACCAAAATGCCACCCACCGCAAATGATGACTTCACCCCACTGTCCAAGAGCCACTGCTCCCAGTCAAAGTGCAAGGCAGTCCTTCCAATTGGTTATCAATACAAGACCTGTGAAAAATGCCGGAGTGCCAGCAAGCTAAGCATGCAGAAGAAGCGGAAACGAGATAAAACTGATGAAGGTCCACCCCACTCACCAGCCATGGCCCCAGGCAGCAATGGTTTCGAGAAAAGTGATATGGAGCTAACATGTGAAGAAAGTAAAGTGAGTGGAAATATATTTCCGAATCTCCGAGGACTTACCCATCTAGGAAAATATCCCCATCAAGTTTGACGACAAGAACGCACTCATGAAGCAGCTAAAGAACATATTCAAAACAACAGAGCAGATTTTCTTTTATGGGTGCTATGACTTACCTATAGATCCATTGATCTCCAACAAAGCTCACGTTCAAACAACTGCATATGAGATATGGAAGGTCACTGGTTACCGCTTCACGTGAGAGAAGCCCTTAATAATAAGAGAAAAGAATAACTCACATAAAACAGGGTAAAAGAAAACCTATTCTTGAAAAATGGCCATAAAACGCGGTACTGGTGTTGTCAGGATGAAAGCCGAAAGCAACTGATTCGACCAAGCCAAAAAGAAGGGGTAAAGCATAGGGACACAATTGGTATGCACCGGTATAACTGCAAAAGCAAGTTAAATATTTCGTGTCGTGCAAATCTGAGAAGCGAAGAAAACACATATACGATTGCAATATGGCTCGAACATCACATCAAACATATACCATACTACAACGTTTCTATGCCCCTTGAAGCCACAGCGCAGATCCGAGAAAACCTGGAGTGGTTATGCCCAAATGAAGTCGCGAAAAAGGTTCAGATGACTTACCCACATATAACCGCTCATCAAGTCCATTCAGCCTGGACAACAATGAGCGAAACACTTTGGAAGCGTGATATAAAACAAGTACCATCAATAAGGACCCTTCTAGGCGAACTTGAAGATGATGTGGCTGTCCTCAATTTTCCGGCAATAGAGGGAGTTGAGCAGGTCGGATGGGTGATGAAGAAGATAGCCTTGCCGCTTCAGGGAAAGTTGGTCGAAATTGGGATGGATGCAACCTGTAAGGGACAGTTGAAACGTCAGAAAAGGATGTGCTGACAATAAAAAACAGATAATACAAATTCACGGCACCTTGAGCTATACACTGTCCTTGGAGAATATGACAACGCGGGGTTTCCACTGTCATATTGCCTATTAACGACAGCATCATCACTGGAAGACAGAAAACGTACCAGGGCTTTAGAAGCTTGGGCAGCCATCTTGCGCGATGTATATGGCATCTACCCGAGGTTTGTTCATACAGACAAGGACATGGCAGAAATTGGTGCCAGTCGTTCTGTTTGGCCCGAAGCAAAACACCAGCTATGTTGGTGGCATCAGCGTGAAGCACTCCGAAGACGCCTCAAAGGAAACCTACCCACCTCTGTGTACAATGCTCAGCGTGCCAGACGTGAGCATCCATTCATTGATGTTGCCTTCAAGCCTTATGGCCGCGTGGATCCAAACGACTGTGAAGGAAGCATCCCTGGAGAGATCTGTGAGCAAGACAGTGCGAATGTGATGTCAAGTGGAGACCCAAACGCCATCAAAATCCGACTACCCGCCATCACAAACCACAGGACTCCGGGCCAGGAGGATATCACAAGCATTAGGGATAGCGCAGGTGGTCTGACACTCAGCAGTGGTCACCTTGGTTCGCCGGAAGGCCTTGCGATTTCGGTCACCGGCAGTCTGACGCTCGGCGGCAGCGGCAGTCCTGATTTGCTGGGTGCACCTGCGGAATATTCAGTCATGTGTGGAGGGGACAGCGCAGGTGGTCTCACACTCGGCGGCTGTCACCTCAGTTTGCTGGGAGGCCCTACGATTTCGGTCGCAGCTGGTCTCGAGCTCGGCGGCAGTCGTACTGGTTTGCTGGGTGTACCTGCAGAATCCTCAGCCAAGGGCGTAGGGGACAGCACAAGTGGTCTCACACTCGGCGGCGGTCACCTTAATTCGTTGGGAGCCCCTGTTGAACATTCAGTCACAGATGCAAGGAACAACGCAAGTGTACTGACACTTACTGGAGGTCGCTCCAATCCACTAAAGATTCGCATTCCCGCTCGGGGCGAAGGGTTTCGGGTCGCGGAACCAAGAGCATCTACCAACAATTTGAAACTCACCACCCGAATTCCCGCCCCACCAACGATCCGCGAAGCCAGTCCGATACCTGAAGATGAGCCTGATCCCAATGAAGAGACAACACCCGGACGACGTACCTTTTGTCCGGTTGAGCACCGCGCGACTGTAATCGAGATGATGGAGCGCCACTTCTGTGCGCACCCTCTCATCCCCGGGTATTCGGCACCAACCCCTGAAGGGATCAAGGCCTGGGCTGTGAAACAAAGTTATCAGTTCTGTGTTTTCTACAACTTGCCGAACCTGTGGGCTTACCTGTGGGAAAACTGGTATCGACGCGGGAGGTGGGAGCTGTGGGCACGGAGTGGGAACCCCAGGGAAATACCACGCCTAAAGACGACGATGTTCGTCGAGGCGCAGTGAGTAAAACTCTCTAAAGGCAGACGTGATTGAGACTTACCATCTCTCGTAGTTGGCGGCGCGTGAAGGAGGACTACCTCAACCACTTCAGCATGCCACGCATAGACCTGCTCGCGTGGGTCTTGATTACAAAGCTCGCGCCGACATATTATCGAAAGCTTGAGGTCATGCTGAATGATCTTGGCCGCTTTCGTGAACTCCCTAGGTGGAGGAAGGATTTCAAAGCTGTGTGGAAGAAAGCGATGAGAACGCCGATAACAATACCATTGAACGAGAGATACCGACCAGACGTTAGACGATTCGTCTGCACCTGCCCGCAGTTCGTCGTGAGCCGGTTCTTGATATGCAAGCATCTGGTCCAACAATTCCATCCAGTTAATGCACAGTTTTTCCTTGAAGTAACGCGAAACCGATGCTCACCCTTCTGGTCTCATCCCTCCCTCAAGCCCCTTTCAATGGCCACAGGGAGAATTGAGGAAGACAATCGAATGGTGACAGATGGCGATGGCGGTGATAGTGGTGATGGCGATGATAATTCGTGTGTGGAGGTGTATCATCGCCTGAACACAGCCGCAAACGAAATTGAGGACTCAAATCCTGAGTCTGAAGACGACGATGAACTCATTGATACCTGGGAGAAAGGCGACTCTGAGAAAAAAACGTGCAAAGAAGAATTGGAAAATCACATTCGCCTCATCCGCGATTTCTGCGATGGCCTCGAGTTCCAAGTCAAATTTCAAGACCCCCGGTTTCTAAGGACATTAGAGAGAGATGGTGCTGGATTCCTCAGGCTTGCGCGGAACTGCCTCAGTCGTGAAAGGCGTTTGAATTCAAGTCGAACAGCCTCCCCGTCGACATGGGAAAGTTCAACAGCAAACGCACTCTTCTATCGATCACGCCCATGCCGTGATCACGGCACTTGATACACCACATGGCGTTATCACATTCTCTTTTAAGTAATATAGTACCGTACACTTCCTTCCACGCCGCACATGCTCCGGCTTCTTTTAGTCACGAATATATACTTGTACGCAACATGAGATAAATAATAAGCAAATAAGACAAAGACAGAAGAGGTAAACAATAAACGCTAAGTCCCATGAGCTCACCAAAAAAAGAAAGGGATGCGATCGAGTGTGGGCGATGTATGCCGCAGTGAGCCCCTGATGGAATGGAAGCGAGCGTCGGTAATTCATAAGGAGCCAGCGAGGAGCGTCGACGGCAAGACTGCACAGCAGATCCTATGATAAACAATAAACGCTAAGTCCCGTGAGCTCACAAAAAAAAGAGAGGGATGCAATCAAGTTGGAATGGAGGCGAGCGTTGACATACATTCATAAGGAGCCAGCGAGGAGCGTCGACAGCAAGACTGCACAGCAGATCCTATGATAAACAATAAACGCTAAGTCCCGTGAGCTCACAAAAAAAAGAAAGGGACGCGATCGAGTTAGAGTGGAGGCGAGCGTCAGTAATTATGACATACATACATAAGGAGCCAGCGAGGAGCGTTGATGGCAAGACTGCACAGCAGATCCTATGATAAACAATAAACGCTAAGTCCTGTGAGCTCACAAAAAAAAGAAAGGGATGCAATCGAGTTAGAGTGGAGGTGAGCGTCAGTAATTATGACATACATACATAAGGAGCCAGCGAGGAGCGTCGACGGCAAGACTGCACAGCAGATCCTATGATAAACAATAAACGCTAAGTCCTGTGAGCTCACAAAAAAAGAAAGGGATGTGATCAAGTGTGCATTGGATAAAGAGATAATTAATACTCGCGAGACGATTACCAGACAGCTCGTGTCGCGCATGCAATGACCATGTGCAGACTAACTAAAACGTCGCACGATTCGCACTTACAAGCTGCAAGTACATCCTGAATGGCGCAAGGAAATGGATATTGAGGCGCGAGGCGGTAGTTGACGAGGCTGAATACTTCAGGAGTATCAGGGATGAGGAGGGTATGTGATCGGCGGGCGGGCTTGGAACGATGTGTCGAGACTGAGTATCTCAAGAGTATCGAGGGGATGGGAAGGGTATGCGATCGGAACCACCAAAGTAAACATATGTGAGGAGAAGAGGAGAACGACGAAAAGGATGGCCGGACGTACCCGAACACGCATGTATACCCCACCACTCCGCGTCCGTCCCAAAGTTGACACGTGACTCCTATGTCTCTTTTGAGGTAATACAGTAAGACGCGTGCGGACACACAAGGCGCAAACTGCCGAAGGTAAAGAACGCTCTTATGTGTCAGCAAAAATACCACGTCCATTGGGCCGTCCCTGTGGGGCAGAAAGTGTACAGAGCAAGGACAGCAATAAGGAAACAATTTATTACAGCATGTACAGAGGCAACACAATGAGCACGGAAAAGGTTAAAGGCCAGATAAGCCTGCCAACCACAAAATCGCCCCATGAAAATCATTCCGTTCTATTCTATTATAATAACAAGTCGTGATGGTGCGGAAGAGGTCCGAAGCGAAAGCGGTGTCGAAATGGAGTGGAAAAGGGGTGCGCGAAGCTCCTGTGAGCCTGAAAGCGAAGTTGCTTGCGCTTGAAACAAAAATGGACACGGAACGCAGTAAAAGATACACAGTAGAATAAAATGAACTCATACGAAACAGAATCAGATAGCTCCGAGAACCTCTAAGTGGCCGCAAACGTGCGCGGCGGATGTCTTGGTGCATTCTTGAACGCTCGGGTCGGCCAGGTTGAGCGTGCCGAAATGCAACACCGACTTTGGGGACAAAATTTTGCTCCACTCATCGCCCAACGGGAGCTCTGCTTCTCGAACCCACGTGTTGATCGATCACATTGAAACGGCGCACTTGTGTGTCAGCGTCTCATGTGTAGCAAGGCAGAGTGGCCTGTAATAAGAACAATGGGACTGTCGAGGGGATGGTGATCGTTCTCAAATCGACGAACGTTGAAAAGTCGATGAATTGGTAGCACGACCCAGGTCTGAACGTGTTTCACTGCACTCACCCAAATGCATGGACCTCGAACGCATACGGAGGTGGTACGTGCACCACCACACGCCGTAGGAACAGGATTAACAGCTGTATTCCAACCTTCATATCACGCCTGTGCAACACGCAAACATCGCCAGTGACATGAACGACGAAAAGCGTGTTCGGAGGGTGCCGAACACAGTAATATAGGTGGCCACTCCGCGGTCGTCCCAAAGCGGGCACGTGAGATATGCCTCGGTCCGGGACTACAAGTTTTCATTTACCAAGTCACGTGACATATTTATATAATTTATTTTTCGTGATGATAAGTGACATGTTAAGGTCGGTGTTATGCTTGTAAAGTGTCACGTGACATCACGTGACGTGTTAGGGGGGGGGGTGAGCAAGGACTGCTAACTTACACGACGACAGGGCCCGGGGGAGGCTGTAACGCTCTCAAAAAGGAAAATGGTAAACGTAAGCATTTGACTCTTTCAGCGTTCGATAGGCGCGGCGCCTTCTCGCTTAACCTCAGAAAGTAACCTACTTACTGCACTGTACAGTATTTCCTTCGATTTCCAGTACTCCACTTTGACTCTAATGCACTCGTACCGTTAGATATTGCACTCGCATTAGCTGAATCTGAAGCAGAAAATTTCTTGTACTAGTACGAGTAGGTCATTTCCCCAACCAACAACAATGCGAATAGCGCACGTTGTCCCTGTTACCCTGTGCCACTGCAGGGAGTTTACATCTCCTTGATTCTCACCATGTTAAATAGGAAGGGCGCAAATATGATCAATACATTACTGGACTCGGACAACAGGCAGCGCCTGTTGACGGCCCAGTCACCGAGCATGGAGGGAGCGACATAAGTGACGGCAAATGCACCGCGTACTACATACAGAGAGCCGGATTTGGTTGGCTTGCTGTTGTATGCTCCAGTCGCAAAGGGTCCGACATCGCGTGTGCCACCACTACTTCGTCCAGGTTTCTTGAAAACCTGGGCTGTGTGCATTGGAAAGCCACACAACCTGTCCTACAGTATCTGAAGGGAACAACCAATTATGCACCGACATGTAGGCTTCCAGATGTAGTTGGGATATTGGAAGACAGTCGGACTCGCGGACGCTAATTTTGCTTTGCAAGAGCGCAGGCACTCTATCTCGGGCTACGACTTCCTAGTCCACAGAGGAGCGGTCGCATAGTCCTCAAAGACACAAACCATCGTCGCCGTCTCGAGTACGGAGGCGGAGTACATTGCGTGTACCCACGCGGCAAAGGAGGCCATGGGCCAGGTTCAAGTTGTCCACGGACTTTGGCACGGAGGCACCACCTTCCCGCTGCTCACTGACAATTTGCCAGCAATCGTGCTCACGCCCTTCGCTCTCGCACTAAACAAATCGACATTCAATATCACTACGTTCACGGTGCAGTGGAAGTGGGAGCAATATGGCTCGATTACGCCGTGATGGAAGCCAACGTTGTGGATATTCACGAAGGCGCTAGCCTGGTCGAAAATCGAAACGTTTACGTGCAGCATTGGTTTGGCCCGGCTCCCAACCGATTGGGCGGGAGTGTTGGAGGTCGGCAATCGATAGGAGTGCGGACGGAATATAGGCACATTGATTGGAAATGTAGTGTTACAGATTGGGAAAGAGCATGACCAAATGCGCACCCAAGAGGCGCAGAGTTGTACAGTGGATAAAAGCTAAAACAGTAGCGTGGATTGTATGTGCCTTGGTCGGACATGTCCCGACTGAGATGAGTAGCGACATCTGGAGACGACGTAGAAGATCTGACTGACTCGTACTTAGTCGACAATCGTCGGCCTTTGGGACACTTGTTTGCCACGTTTGCGATAGCGAACGAGGTCGCACAATGCCCGCCCTTTGAATGACCGCAATCCTTCTCCAAGGGATTCAAATGTCACCGGGCGACCCAAGGTGAGACGGGCCGCGTTCTCCATTTCTGGAACAAGCCCCAGGCTGCTCGCGATGGCACACGCACTGAAGGCTTCAGCTTCAACTGGTGCAGGAAAATTTCCACGTTTGATCTCGTCACGGATATCGGATTGCACTGACACCATGTCATATTTCTGGCAGGCAGCGTGTAAGGCGAAAACCTTCTCATAAGAGCCAGGAACGACGGGGGGAATGGGGTAAAACAACGGGATGAGGCTATTCAGCAGGTCGGCGTCCTCGGACAATTGAATTACAGGAAGGCTGTCGACAAGTTCGTCATCAGGTGGCTGGGGGAGAGAGAGGAGATCCTTGAAAAATGGTGACGACATGGCGAGGACCGACTTGTGGACACGGAAATTGACTTGGTCAGACGACCGAACTATAATACTTGCATCGGGCATGTCCAAACAAAATGGCGGGGGTGGAGGATCGGAGGTTTCGGAGGTTGGTTGTTCCTTCACAAGAGCCAGAGTCGGATCCGCCTGAAGGTATTCGTTTTGGTTATCGCGATGGGGCCAAGTCACATCAGTTCTACGTACCTTTTCTATCACCCTACGAAAAATTGCCGTTAGAGCCTCCCAGAAAGCGCGTATGACCTTGCTGGATATGCCCACACATGAACATGAATATTTTGCAGAAGAATTATTATCCTGGATGTGGCGTGCCCATGCATTCTCAAATTCGACGAGATCGAAGAGATGAGGAGATTCCGCTATGGACTCGATGTAATTATCGAGCCATTGCGGAAAAGCCGGGGGGGGGCCGAAATGGTGAGGTCTACTACAACGCAGACCTTTCACGTCAGCTGGTAAACCAGTTTTTCTAAACTGGGGAACACGCGATTTGAGATCGGTTCGAACCCGCTGGTGATAATTCCAAAGCTCATAAAGATAGGCGCCGGTCATCCCAGGGAATTCGAGCTTATCCCCCAAATCCTCAATGACCATCGAGAGGCGCAATGTAACTCGCGCAGCTTGAAGCGCCTCTTGACGAAGTTCATGCTGCTGGGAAAGGAAATAAACGTGGAGTGCTGTCTCTGGGCGAATGAATGGTGGATCCTGTCGAGCGATGGCGCCTCGGATATGAGCCAAAACTGAGTCCATTTGATACTTCTGAGCTACGGATAGGAGCTCCATGATTTTCTCGGCAGTCGAAGGAAGGACAGGAGCGACGGGAAAAATGAAAGTGAGGAGGTTGTAAAGGGTCGCCTTGCTTTCCGGTAGTTCGACGACCGGAAGCGGTTCTTGTTCTTCACCGTTTGGGACATCGGACGGGTTTGAAACACTTATGATGAGCTTTCGAAGTACTGGGGAACAAATGTCGATGTAAAGCTTAGGCACCCAGAAGTTATGGGAGTCGCCCGAGCGAAGAACGATATCCGAGCCAGGGTAATCGAAGTGTAATGTCTCGTCTGAGACGACCTCATCCGGTTCCGGGGTTTCAGGACACACTACTATAGGCATGGTGTTAGAACTTGATGCGGTGTTTCAAACCACCCGTAGCTTTTAAAGAGCCAGTACAGCGGCACAGCAAGCCATAGAATAAAGTAATGGCCGTGTCACGAGCCGTGTTCGAGCCGCTCGTGCGCAGCAGGTCTCATAGAAAAACCATGCAAATTAGCCCACATCGATGGAACTTAGATTGGGAGAGAGTGTTATTGAATGGTCCATGTGACGCGCACCCTCAGTCATAACTTCTCATAAGTAGGTGACGGCATCAACTAACATAGAAAACCATCAGCGGTCAGGTGAACCACCACGCATAGACAGGAAGTAATACCGTGTGTATTGCGCAGCAGGATGATGAACAGCATAGGTAGAATAGGACTCATACTCACAGTGGACTAGATAGACTGTGGTGAGAATATGAGAGCGCAGGGTAGCAGAAGCACAGAGAGATCTTGCAAGTAAGAGCTGATAGAGACGTCTGATAACACAGAGTGAGAACTGTACTTCATTAGAGAGGAAGTAACTAACCTGATAACACAGAGTGAGAACTGTGGTATCAGGGCGTACATGGTGTGCTACTTATACACTTTAGATACAATAGACCTTGTACTATAATAGAGAACAAGGAAAGTGTCTTACAATAAGTAGAAGTACAATAAGCCCCTAATACAATAGTGGGCGAAACAAGGGGAGTGTACTTAGACAATAAGTACAAGGAATGTAAAGAACAAAGATATATCACAATAAGGATATAACAAAGGAAAGTGCTAACGTGTACTACAATAACAAGTCCTTGTGATTGTTCTGTACATATGATGTCATAGATAAGGAAGTCCTAGATTGTAATGATCATAAAGATAATCTAATCTACATGAGTCCTGTATATCTAATCTATAGCAGTCCATTATCTGCATAAGTCTGTTGAGCCGCTAAGTGCGCACAGGTCACTTATCAACACAGGAGTTCTAGATAAGATAATAATCAAGCACGCATCCTCGGGTGTTCAGTGTTCCTTTGTGGTTGGGCCAGGTCGGCTGCGGTCAACCTGAGAATCTGTAAAACCTTTCAAGTCTAAGTTGGAGGTGAAGCCACACATGAGGCAGACACGATGTGTATGTGTTGGGTGACTCTGGGCCGGCTGTACCGGCGACGTAGTACTCGTATCACTGGCAGGGTTCAGGCTCACTGGCACTGGCAGTCGCCCGACCGCGGTACTCGATTGTCACTCGTAAGAAATTCTTCATTTCTCGTGAGTTGTTCATTACTTACTGTACTTAGTTGCACGTTTGCGCGCTCCATTTTTGACTATGCTCAATAGACCGGCGCTGCGCGACCGCTCTCTTACGCTTTCGCAAGCGCCCTGCGGGTCGTCGAGATCCACTTATCTCGTGTCTTGAATAATTGCTCGATTCTCGCCTCTCCCCATCAGATATATGATTCGGTTATGACAACACCACATTATCCTCCTTTCTGGGTGGCGGCTGGGAAGCCTTCTTTCGTGGAAGATCAAAACGCTGCAACAGACGTTTCAACTTGCTCACCAATTGCCCAGACCTTCGGTTCTTTACGCGTATTACCTTACTGCACTTCAGGTTCACATCAGTAAAACAGACCGTATATTTGCTCGAAGGTGTACACCATGCATGGGAGATGTACTGTGAACAAGTTGAGACAAAAATGGTGCAATCGTTAGATGAGATGAGCACCCTGGCTGCCGCCCTACCTTTTCTTCACAGGTTCTCGGAATCTCAGTGTATGACTTACTGTATTGAATGTACTATAGATCTCACCACAGCCCGCTGCATACCATAACCGTTTCATGTGGTTTCCTGCACGCATGCAAATTTGGCGAGTCAGCCTGGTAGGACCCACCGGCAGAAGGAAACAAGATGCACATCACACGCCTTCGATCTCCCCCGCTCTGCTTGACCCTAATGCATTCGTGCCGTTCGACATCGCACCCGAACTTGAACTAGCCCGTTCCGAAGTAGAATATATCTTGTATAGGCAGGCGATTTAGACCGTGTAATTTGGATGACGTCGCGGTTCGCTTTCTCTAGTTTTTACAACGGTACCTCTCCTACAGCAGTTTACATTACGATAGATACCCGTCTCCGCGGACACATAGGCGGACTTATAAAACGTCAGAGCGGGGCTCATAATTAAGTCAAGGCAGAAATTATCTGAAAATAAGTTATCTTACGGAATTGGGCTTATGGAGCAGTTACCTTACGGAATTGGAGTTATGGAATAGTTATCCGCTTTTGCCAACTATCTCCCCCTTCCGTTTGGCATCTCATCCAAACCCACTTGCTCTTTGATGGTTCGCCGGCACATTCCTAATGAACTCAAAGAGGTGGCCCTATCGATGTCTCTCCAGGGACTGCGTGACTCAGATATCTTTGAATACACAGGCGTTAGCGTGCCAACGCTTAAGAGGTGGCGCAGCAAGTTTCGCAAGACAGGTGAGTTGTTTCCCTCACCACCAATTGACAACGGTCGCCCACGTGTGCTCAGTGCTATACAAGTAAAGGTATGTACGCAATATCTCGGTCCTGGATGTGTTGATAAGTGACCTGTGTGCACTTAGTGGCTCAAAGGACTTATGCAGATATGGACTGCTTTAGATTAGATTAGATATACAGGACACATGTAGATTAGATTATTATGATCTTTACAATCTCGGACTTGTTATCTATGACATCATATGTACAGAACAACTACAAGGACTTGTAGTACGCGTTAGGACTTTCCTTTTGTTATATCTTTATTGTGATATACCTTTGTTCTCTACATTCCTTGTACTTATTGTCTAAGTACACTCCCTTTGTTTCGCCCACTATTGTATTAGGGGCTTATTGTACTCCTACTTATTGTATGACACTTTCCTTGTCCTCTATTGTAGTACAAGGTCTATTGTATCTAAAGTGTATAAGTAGCACACCATGTACGCCCTGATACCACAGTTCTCACTCTGTGTTATCAGGTTAGTTACTTCCTCTCTAATGAAGTACAGTTCTCACTCTGTGTTATCAGACGTCCCTGTTAGCTCTTACCTGCAAGATCTCTTTGCTTCCCTGCGTTGCTCTATTCTCACCACAGTCTACTTTGTCTCTGTGAGTATGAGCTTCATTTCCCCTGTGCTGTTCATCAGGATGTTGACTCACTCTTACAGTTCCTCCGTGATACTGTCAAGTGTCAACCCAACATTGCGCTCATGGAGCTGCAGACCGAGCTTCGGGAAGCTTGTGACGTCGAGGTGTCACTTCCAATGATTTTTTGTTCCCTCCAAAGGGAGGGATACACAATGAAAATGGTGCGTCTCCATCCACTAGCCCCATTTTCTTCCTAACATATATGATAGGTCACACGTTGTGCTCTTGAGCGAAACAAACAAGATTGTGAGGAGTACATCAACCTCATTGCTGCCCATTTCCGCCCAGAACAACTCGTCTTCGCTGATGAGAGCCATTTCAATCGACTCACCCTGAGGAGGCCGTACGCATGGTTGATCCGTGGCGAGTGCGCTCGCCGGTACGAGTTTTTCTTTCGTGGTACCAAGTACTCGATGCTGCCTGCTCTCTCCCTTGATGGGATCTTACACCTCAAGGTCATTGAGAACGCCATTACTGGCGACCACTTTCGGCGGTTCATTCAAGGCCTCCTCCTTCACATGAATGAGTGGCCAATGCCCAATTCAGTCCTTGTTGTTGACAACGTGTCGATCCACAAGGTGGAGGGGATTCGTGAGCTGGTTGAGGAACACGGCGCGCGCCTCATTTACCTCCCTGCCTATTTGCCAGACCTCAACCCGATCGAGCTGGCATTTTCTTCTATCAAGGCCTGGCTGCATGCAAACCGCAATCAAGTCAATGCCGAGCTCGAGTCCAACGACGGCAGCATTTACAACGCATTTTGGGAGGCTGTCCATTCGGTCACACCGGATGACACAAAGGGCTGGTATGGCCATTGTGGGTATCAACTCGCTCTTTAGTTTTTTTATATGTATCTACTACTCTTTGTGTGCTGGTCGCTTGGACTGTGAGAGAATAAAACATAGAATTTAATGGATTATACATGGCGCGCGAGTGCAACAAACTACCGGACCATGTTGTATGTATGTGTTGGGGGGCACATTGATGGAGAGCATGGGATAGCTGACAAAGCTACCTCACAACTCTTGCAACGTTGCCATGTCCCTGTTGTACTCCCCACCATCTACCTCATCCTCGACTGTCCCTTCGCTCACCTCATCTTCATCGACCCCATATGTGCCAACTCCATCAAGCCACTCCAAGATCTCACCATTGTAAAAGCTGAACACCCTTCAGTCACTGTAGTAGGCGACTTGCCCAGGGGCTTAGTGAGGATATCGGCTACGTTCTCTTTAGACGAGACACGGGATACGGTGATTTCGCTGGCTAGTACTTGTTCACGTGTGAAATGGAATTTGACGCGAATGTGCTTGGTGTGGGGGTGCCATACGTGGTCTTCGGAGAGGCGAGAGGCGGCGTCGTTGTCGCAAAGTATACGGGTTGAAGAAGATGGTAGGAGCTGTAGTCCAAATAGGAGTTGGCGAAGGAATATTGTCTCATGTGCAGCATTGTGTAGCGCAATATACTCGGCATAGCATGAGGAATCTGCGACGGTTGGTTGTTTCCGCAAGCTCCAAGATATCATACCGGAGCCTAGCGTAAAGCAGTAGCCTCCCACAGATCGACTTGTGTCCAGGCAGTTTGCGTAGTCCGAGTCTGAGTACCCAAACAGGTTCAGTGAGTTACGCCCACCCAGAGTTAGCGAGTACAGTCTTGTGCCCTTTAGATAGCGCAAGACGCGGATAGCTGCCGCCCAGTGTTCGGGCCGATAACAATCCAGGAAAGAAGAAAGGCGTCCAATGGAATAGGCGATGTCCGGTCTGGTGGCCACAGCGAGGTACATCAAACTTCCGACGAGTGAATGGTAGGGAGTGCGTTCCATCCATTCCGAGACCTCCGGTGGTGGTGGCAATTTCTTGTCCGGTCTACGGAGTTGGAGCCCGGTGACCATTGGAGTATCGACTGGGTGCGCATCACTTTGGTGATATTGTTCAACAAGGCGATCAATTTTTGCTGTTTGAGAGAGTGAGATGAGGCGATTTGGTCAATCGCAGCTGATGGCGATTCCAAGCGCGAACTTTACTGGTCCAAGATCAGATATGTCCCATTGAGCCTTCAATTGGTCGCGGAACCATGAGTTTTCCTCTGGGTTGGAGGTGGCGGAGATGATGTCGTTGACGTGAACGGCAAAGATAATGGTGCCGGAGGGTGTTTGACGCTGATATACGCACCATTCGCACGGGAGTCGCTCAAAGCCCCATTCTGTGACAGTGTGATGACTTACTGTTAAGTAGGTCAATGGTACTTGTGTTACGACTCGACTCAAGAACGGCTCCCGGGTAGCACGTATCCCCGGACCGGAGGCATGTGATAGGCGGTATGTGACTCATACGATAACGGCTTCGAAAACCCCAGTACTGTACGATAAGGTGATTGGCTGCTATTGTACGATAAGGAATGACTCGGACGGACATTTACGATAACTATACTATACATGATTGGTTACTTACCATTCAAGAGGCGCTTTAAAGCCCTCGTGTATATGTATATAAGGTTAGCCAAGCTGCGCCGTAGTCCGCAGCTTGGTCTTCTTGAATCTATCCTGTCTTATCTTCTCTTGTCCTTCTACTTCGGTCTAAGTCTTGCGCTCCTCTTGATAGGAGTCTGCTTTCTCATCTTTATCCTTGAGTCAGTATTGTCCCTCGAATAGGGCTTGCTGTTATACTCTCACGATCACATGCCATCGAGGGCTGTCATATCGCTAAGTCATTTACCTGGTAGTGTCGCCGATCTTCGCTCAAGTCGAGCAGCGTGCCGATAGACACGTAACATTAAGACCAAGCTCCCAACATGGCGACCGAAACTACCGCAGATAGCTGGGTATTTGCACAATACTCCATTCAACGAAGAGGAGACCGAAACGTTCCCATCTGTTATCTTGGAAACGCGTGGTGGGGAACGATCAATAACGTCACCGGATATTGGGTGGACATACCCACGAGACCATCAAGGGTTTACCCAGTTGAGTTCAATTTCGAACATACGTGTTGGACAGAGGTTGCTTGGAGCCCTTGCAGAGAACGGTGGGACGTACTTCGACCGATGGGACCCGAATACGGTTGCAACATCTTGCGAAGCGAAGTAGTGCACAGAGACCAGTGGGGACCGATTGACGGTGTAGAAGACGACAGCGCACCAGCTCCATCTGAAGGAAGCACCGAACCAACTACAACGGAAGACGAAGTAGGAGATCGTCCGGACGCAGAAGAAGGACAACAGCGACGACGATTTGACGAGATACGTATCAATTCCTTGGCTGCCCAAGCAGAACAAATCACCATTGGATCACCCGCAGCTATGGCCACAGAAACATGCACATACACCGAAGGAAGGAAACAGGCTCGCTGATGCATTGGCTGAGCGAAGACTACAGAATGAACGCGAAGAAGAAAGGGCGCCAACACCGCTGCAACCAGAAGAATGGGTTATTGACCCAAACACAGGTCACCACCTAACCCTTGATGAACTTGCAAACCAACGAATGTACGGACCTGACCAACCCGATCCACCCTCCGACAGGGAACAGAGCCGAATATGGAGTTACCTGGCAAGGCAACGCGTAGAAGGCGAAGGAATACCCGCCAACATCCCGCGAGGAGGAGGGCCCCCTGGATGATATCCCGGAGGAATACCACCACGACGACCACCAGCCGGGGGACCACCACCATCGGGTGGAGGCGGTGGTGGCGGCGGCGGAAGTGGTGGCGGAGGACTGCCAGGAATGGACCCTAATGGAAGAGGGGACTATAATAAACTACAAGGGCAGCCACCTCCTATATTTTCGCGGTGACAGAAAGGCTACTGAAACATTCCTCACCAAGTGGGAACTATACCGAGGCATGAATCGCCATACGCAAACGATGCGGGAAGCCTATTCACGCGCGATCCTCTTCCTCACCTTCCTGGAGGGAGACGACCTAAACAAATGGATCACTACCCACACCAGGTGGCTGACACTACAGATAGCAAATGGAATACCGGAAGACGATGAACGATATTTGGGAAGCTGTATACCGCAGCTTCAAAAGGCGGTTCACAAACACAATGGAGCAAGAACAAGCGCGGACGGCGCTACAAGGTGGAATCCGGATGGAAGGAGGGGACATTGACAAGTATGTGTCAAAGTTCGAAGAATTAGTGCGGCGCGCTGGCTATCAAGCAGATTCGCCAATGGTGATCAATGTATTCACCAAAGGACTCCCACGCAAACTATACGAACAATGCTACACGCTCGACAACCCTGCAAAGTTATGAAGGGTGGAAAGCGGCTCTCCTCAAAAGGCAGGAGCAATATATTCACCTTCAAAACCATTTCAACGAAGGGAAGAAGAACTTGGAGAAGTACCGAAACCACCCTGGAAGTCGAGGAGGGTACTTTCCACCTCCACACCTTGCGCATCGGGATGCAATGGATACATCAGCAAGAGCCAGAGTATAAGGAGGAGAGGTTAACAACAGCGTCGGCACGGTCGCGGGATCCAAAGACATGAGCCCCAATGATCCCAACTTCAGGCCGTACACTCAAGGGTCAAGAGGGTGATACGCACCAAGAGGAGGGTATACTCAACAACAAGGAAGGCAACCTCGTGATACCAGGGGAGTACAATGTTATAACTGTCAACGATACGGACACTTCAGTCGTGATTGTATGCAGCCTCGAAAAGCACGACAGACCCAACCCCCGCCAGCTCAAGTTCGTGCCACCATGAACCTGACACCACAACAGGAGGCGGCACAAGTACTTCAAACGATCGCTAACAAGAGCGACGAAACCCAAGAATTAGTAATGAAAGGAATATGGGAGAGGGAGGATTTTCCAAACACCTGAACCCGGCAGGCCTGGGTGAGGGCAATACATTCTCGTGATGTTGTAATAGTAACTATGCACTTTCGATCTATGCATATCCCAGTTTCGACTCGCACACATCATGCTATGGCCGACATACAAGCATTAGTGGACAGCGGAGCCACTGACTGCTTCATGAACTACAAATTCGCAAAAAGAATGGGGTTGGGACTGGTTCCCCTGGAAAGACCGCAGAAAATATGGAACATTGATAACACCGAAAACAAAGGGGGGTCCATCACTCATTATGTGGACCTCGACGTACGCACTAAAGGAATTCATAAGGAAATGAGATTCCTTATTACCGACATCGGGAGTGAAGACATCGTCCTAGGATACCCATGGTTGGCCACATTCGAACCACGGTTCACGTGGCGATATGCCACCATTCACGAAGACATGTTACCGGTGGTAATCAGGTCTGTAAATCCCCAGATAATGCGTCGACCAGTAATTGGCGCCACCACAGTAGAACCACTACCGGCACAAGAAAAGGACGCAATTGTTCAGGAACTCGAAGAGCAATGCACCATTCGAACAACAGCAACAGAACTCGCCATCAACGCACAGCAGTATACAAAGGCTGCAACCCTACCACCACAATACGTGCAATTCGTGGCACTCTTTAGTGAAGAAGAATCACGTCGATTTCCCCCTAAACAGGCATGGGACCACGCCATCGACCTGAAGCCAAATGCGCCAGCGGCATTGGATTGTAAGGTATACCCCCTTACGCGACAAGAAGACGAGGCACTACAAGCATTTATTATGGACGAGTTAAAAAAGGGGTATATATGACCCTCCAAGTCGCCCTACGCATCTCCGTTCTTCTTTGTCAAGAAAAAGGATGGCAAACTTCGACCTGTACAAGACTATCGGAAACTAAACGATGTAACGGTGCGGAACCAATACCCCTCTTCCGCTCATCACCGATCTCATCACGGATTTGAGTAACGCGGACATCTACACGAAACTTGATATCCGTTGGGGATATAACAACGTCCGCATCAAAGAGGGGGATGAAGAAAAGGCAGCTTTTAAGACACGCTATGGACTTTTCGAACCCACTGTCATGTACTTCGGACTTACTAACTCCCCAGCCACCTTCCAGACGATGATGAACTTTATATATCGTGACACCATCCTCAAACACGAGACGTGGGGGACCACGATCCGCGTCTACATGGACGACATAGGCATCGCGTCCCGTTCCGGCCTCGATGGCCATGTGGACGCAGTCTGCGACGTCTTGCAGGTCACCAAGGACCACGATCTGTACTTCAAACTCGAGAAATGCCTTTTCCACATGCCCGCGATGGATTACCTGGGGGTAATCCTTGAGAAGGGGGTAACACGCATGGACCCTGCAAAAATCGCGGGCATTCGAGATTGGCCCATCCCTAAAACCGTTAAGGATGTCCGTTCTTTTCTTGGCTTCTGCAATTTTTACCGCGCATTTATCAAAGGCTTCGCACACCACGCACGACCCCTAAATGTACTTACAAGAAAAGGGGAAGCGTGGAAATGGGAGCAAGACCAACAAGTAGCGTTTAACACGCTCAAAGCATGAGTAACGCAGGAGCCTATACTGGCACATCCGGTACTAACAGACCAATTTGAACTCGAAGTAGACACCTTGGGGTACGCGATAGGAGGAGTCCTCCTACAACGAAAGCAAGACGGCAAAAAAACACCCAATTGGATACTTTTCAAGAACATTGGACCCGGCCCAATGCAACTACCATGTATACGACCTCGAACTACTGGCAATCGTAGAAGCGCTGAAACACTGGAAGCCCCTACTAGCGGGTTCCCCACATGACATCATTGTTCATTCGGATCACGCGAATTTGCTATATTGGCGAAGCCCTCAAAACATCAATAGACGGATAGCAAGGGAAGTAGTTGAACTATCCGAATATCCAGTCAAAATAAAGCATGTTGCAGGACGAGCAAACGGACATGCCGACGCATTGTCAAGACACAGTGATTACAATACCGGGGATAACGACAATCAAAGCGTGGTGGTACTCCCGGACCACATGTTCCTTCGAACCACGAACGCAACATCCGTCGAAGCGGTGGAAGTACCGGACCAAACGCAAGATGAAGCACAAATACAACATTGGATCAATGCACACAAATTGATGAAGATTGATGGAGTATGATACAAGGAAGGCCGACGCGTAGTCACCTGGGGAGTACCCGAAAAAGCGTGCAATTATCGATGCTCACCACTCTCCCCCAGTATATGGACACCCAGGCATGACAAAAACTGGCATTCTCGTGGCCCGACGATACTTCTGGCCAGGAATGACCAAGGACGTGGTGGAATACGTCAAGGGATGTGCAGAGTGTCAGCGAAACAAGGTCAACACACGACCCAGTTGCGCCCCTCTTTCCCCCATATTCCCGAAGGAGAATGCGAAACCTTTCGAAACGATAGCCATGGACTTCATCGTTAAGTTGCCGTCATCAGGGGGGTACGACTCGATACTCACGATCACCGACCACGATTGTACCAAAGCGGCGGTATTCATACCGTGTACTGAGGACATCACCGCAGAGGAAACTGCTTAACTATACACTAGGAATGTATTTGCACGATATGGACTCCCAGCGAAGATCATTTCAGACCGCGACCCACGATTCGCCTCAAGATTTACCAGGGAGTTATGCAGGCAATTGGGGATCGAACAAAATATCTCATCGGCATACCACCCCCGAACGGATGGACAATCAGAAAGGACAAATCAGTGGCTGAAACAGTACCTGCGGTTCCAGGTTGACTATCATCAAAAGGACTGGCTCCATTATCTGCCACTAGCAGAATTCACGCACAATTCGTGGCCCCATGAGATAACAAGGAAGTCCCCTTTCGAACTCCTTATGGGGTATCATCCTCGCGCTGATTGGATGGATAAACCATCCCTCATACCCCAAATAACGACACGCATGGAACAACTAAAGGAAGTGCGGCAAGAAGCGCAATTATTGATAACGAAGGCCCAGACCTTGTGGGTCAAACACAAGGACACGCCCAAATTCAAGGTCGGCAACCAGGTATGGTTAGATGGGCGCAATCTAAAGACCAATCAACCAAGCGCAAAACTGGCGGCAAAAAGGCACGGACCCTTCGTGGTAGACCAGGTGATGTCGCCATACTCTTATCGTCTGAAATTACCGGCTCAATGGAAGATCCACCCGGTATTCCACATCGATCTTCTCACGCCTTATCGCGAGACTGCCATCCACGGGCCAAATTTCACACGCCCACCACCGGATCTTGTAGAAGGGGAAGAAGAATACGAAGTCGAGAAGGTTCTGGACACTCGGCTGTTCGGCAGAAGACGCAAGCGGCAATATTTGGTCAAGTGGCTTGGATACCCTGACTCGGAGAATCAGTGGGTCGATCAAGCCGATATCTTTGCCGACGACAAGATAAGGGAGTTTAAGCAATCAAACTCCGACGCAGGAGGGTATTTAAGAACCACCAAAACTGCTGAGTCACTTCATTCCCCTTCATCACACGAACATTCCACTCCTCACTGCCACCCCTCTATGGACTTCTCATACTATGCCACTAAAACCGCTGAAGAAGTGTTCTCTGCCGAACTACTGGAGGGACTCATCACCCTCCCCGAAGCCAGACGCCGACTCAAAAAGGTCCACGAAACCGGCAACACCACCGCCCTTGGATGGGAAACCATTGACAACGACGACGACCATGGCGCCGGAGAAGGAACCGCTATGGTCCATGCAACTGCAGAAGACGAGGGTACGGTGGTTGCCCCAATTACCCGAGACGAACTCGCCGCTGTGGAGCGCGCCTTCCCTGGGCCTGTGCAGGCAACACTGTCCGAAAGTGCACTACAGCCCTGGTTGCTTACAGTGCGGAACATTCCTAACGAGGAGGAGCGTCGCCCTGGATCTTACGAGAACCCTCTCGTCGTGGGAGAAGATATGAGCGACTCCGAACCCGTACTGGTACGACTCCGCCTTCAAGCCAACGGTGAAGAAGCCAGCGAAGCTGTGGTGGTACACGGCACAAGCATGGACGACCGAGCAGCTCGACACCGCAAGCGCCGCGAGGCGCGAGAAGCTACTGAAGAGGCGCGCAGAAATAAAGCGATGGCGCAAGTTGCGGCTCAAGAATTCGGGACAGTAGATCGGGAAGCGGACCTTTACCCAGCTGAGCACCCCCACATTACCTACGGACGATTCGAACACTTACCCAATGATACCCCATTCGCCGCCACTACCGAAGGGGACCCCATCATGCGCCACAAATGGCACGAACCCCTAGACGACCCACTCAAGCAGCCGTTCGAGGCGAAGACACCGGCAGGGTGGACATGCAACGCAGGGAGCGACTACATTCCCGCTCCTCTCACCATCCAAGGGGTCACCAGACCGGCGCTCTGGTATCAATTCATCGAAAGCGACGACCCCATTATCCTTATGGGAACGGACTGAATGGACCGGGTCTACGTATCCCCGTTTTATGCGACACCACGCCCTGTCCTGCCTAGACCCCCCAAGTATACCGAAGAAGAGTTGAAGAAGGTCGAATGGGGGCACCCACGTCAACCAGTAATGGACCAGTGCCTTCAGGCATTACAAGATAAGTCCATTATAGCCGAAGTCCGTCGATACCGAGCGTTGATGCAAGACCAGCAGTGTCTCGAACAACGCATCAAGGAGTTAGAAGCTGGCATCACGGTCCTCTATGGATGAAGGTCGCTGTGCGCCGCCCGTCTCCATCGCGCTGACGCCCTCACACGACTGGAAAGGGAACGGTGGCAGCTGGGCGACCCGGAGATACTGTGGGAACGCTCCGACCATCAAGAGTACAGGCGCGACTGGGGCTACTAGGATGTGGGCATCCTCCCTGAAAAGGGGGTGATGTTACGACTTGACTCAAGAACGGCTCCCGGGTAGCACATATCCCCGGACCGGAGGCATGTGATAGGCGGTATGTGACTCATACGATAACGGCTTCGAAAACCCCAGTACTGTACGATAAGGTGATTGGCTGCTATTGTACGATAAGGAATGACTCGGATGGACATTTACGATAACTATACTATACATGATTGGTTACTTACCATTCAAGAGGCGCTTTAAAGCCCTCGTGTATATGTATATAAGGTTAGCCAAGCTGCGCCGTAGTCCGCAGCTTGGTCTTCTTGAATCTATCCTGTCTTATCTTCTCTTGTCCTTCTACTTTGGTCTAAGTCTTGCGCTCCTCTTGATAGGAGTCTGCTTTCTCATCTTTATCCTTGAGTCAGTATTGTCCCTCGAATAGGGCTTGCTGTTATACTCTCACGATCACGTGCCATCGAGGGCTGTCATATCGCTAAGTCGTTTACCTGGTAGTGTCGCCGATCTTTGCTCAAGTCGAGCAGCATGCCGATAGACACGTAACAACTTGGGACACTTAGGGAGTAGATGAGGGATATGAGGGACAAGGAAGATGACGATGAAGAAGGCAGAGAGGATGGCTTTAAACACAAGCAAAGGGGCAAGGAGGCAGAGCAGAGAGGGAGCAATGCAGTAGACTATGACCTTGCAAGTGGGAGTTCACAAGTGGACAGTCTGAGGGACTGTCCGTTGTATTGCGCCAGCTTATATACCTGGCTACATGGTGTTTACATAATGGAATACTCTGGAAACTCGTAGAAGATCTATAAATACAGTCCAATGGCAATAGTCTCTCTGGGAATGTCCTGGAAGCCTGTGGAAGCTCTATAAATACCATCCAATGGCAATAGTCTCTCTGAGACCTGGTGACCTTTTCTGCAGTTCTTCTGTGGAAACTGGTAGAACTCTGTAGAAGGTTGTAGAACCTTCTACAAGGAACTAATCACGTGACAGATCACGTGACCCTCGGAGTATAATTTCAAACTCCGACTTCGGATTTCCTAATTAGGAAGTTGATTACATAATATCGGTCCGGTCCGGTCCGGCCTGAACTCTTGAGTCATAACCTAAGCTTGATGGTTCATGACAGACAGCCTTGTGAAAAGTCTGATTCCATATGTGGCTGGCTTGTTTCATGCCGTAGATGCTCTTCATTAACCGCATTACCCAGTCTTCTTTGCTGGGGACTTCAAACCCTGGGGGTTGTTCCATAAACATCGTTTCACCTTCGGGTAGGATGCCGTGCAGGAAGGCGGTCTTTATGTCAAATTGTTGGACATCCCAGTCGAGATTGGCCGCTATGTGTAAGATAGAGCGGAAGAACTCGAGTTGTACTGTGGGTGCAGTGGTCTTGTCATAGTCAATGCCCCATCGTTGTGCGAACCCCTTGGCAACGTAGCGTACTTTGTATCGCACAACCTTGCCAGTGTCATCGCACTTTTGTTTACAGACGAGCTTGCCTTTAAGGGGACGATGGCCATGCAGGACTTCCGACCGGGGTACGAGGACGAAGACTTTCAGGTCTTCGAGACTTTTCAATTTGTCTTGGCTGCCTGCTATCCAGAATTCACGTTCCGGCGAGGCAAGCGCCTGGGCCCAGGATGGTTCGTCATCTGGTTCCACAGTGGGTTCCAGGGAACCATCACTGAGCGCGGCAAGGGCCTCGTCGACGGAGAGAGGTGTGTTTTCGAAACAGAGGTCAGCGTGAAATAAGTCATGCGTGTCTCGTACTTCGGAGTATTCAGATAAGATGGCGTAGGCGTGATCGGCCTGAGGCACAGAGACAATGTTAGCATGCTCCTCCTGACGGCGCGCTGTGGAAGATCGTATCTCCGTGATTGCGGAGGCAAGGCGTGGGCCATGGCGCAAGCCGTCATTTGTGGCGTTGCGGGTCGAAGGAATGGGGATGCAAGAGGAACGTTGGAGAGGTGGTGGAGGGGGACGAGGCTCGGGAGAGGGAGAAAGAGAAGAGAGGGGGGAGAGGGGAGGAAGGGGTGGTAGAGGGGGTTGTTGTGAAGGGGGGGGGCGGATGATGTGACTGTTGTTGTTATCAATATTGTTAATGTTGTTGTCGGATGTGTTGATTTCATTTGTTGTATTCGGGGTGACGGTATTGTTTGATGTGCTGTTTGTTGTTCTACGAGGTATAGTACTGGGTGCTATTGTAAGTGGGACGGTATTAAAATTAGGGGTATATTCGGGGGAGTTAGAGAGACGTGTAGAAGTATTGGGTGCCGGAGGAAGGGAAGAGAAAGGCGTGGAAGGGGGATCGTCGTCACAGGGAGGCTTAGGGCCGGTGTAGTCCCATGAAGACTGAGAAGTAGGGGGTGACGATCCAAGTACAGTACCGGGAAGAAGGGAAGAGGGTTGTGAATCGAGATGCTCGGTAAAGGAAACGTGAAAGGAATTAAACACGCGTGAAGAGGAGGGTTCCCAGAGACGATACACTTTAGAGTGTGGGGCATAACCAATCAGGACACAAGGTTGAGATCTTTGATAAATTTTTGAGAGTGCCGGTGTGTGGAGCGCAAAGGCCTGGCAACCAATCTCCCTCAAATGGGAGAGAGAGGGCTTTCGATTGAACCAAAGCTCATAGGGAGTTTTTCCTTTGTTAGCTGTGGCAGCAGTCAATGTGGTCAGGTACGCAGCGGTGGCACAGAACTCGTCCCATAGGGACGCGGGAGCGTTGCAAGCAATGCGCATGGCTCGTGCTTTGCCTAAGAGGGTTCTGTGCAGGCGTTCTGCTCTTCCATTGTGTGCTGATGTATAGGGGGCCGTGAATTGATGATCGATACCTTCTGACTTGCACCAATCGCGCATGTTTTGGGAAACAAGTTCACCATTATCGGTAATGAGACTGCGGAGATTGTCGTTGGTTTGAACGGTGATGGCTTTGTGCCAAGTTTGGATCGCTTCACATGCTTCGGCTTTAGAACGTAAGGGAATGCTCCAGACATAACCCGAGAAATCATCGACTATGTTCATTGAGTATACGTTTCCGGAGTGAGAAGTTACGGCCATCGGCCCACACAAGTCCACAAAAACCTTTTCCAACCTCTTTTTGGCCTTACATCCCTCCCGTATCTTGGGTACCGGCGATCGCAACTGCTTGCCGAGTGTGCAGTGATCACATTTGGCTGGCATGAGTGATAAGTCAATCGGCATACCTTCAGAGACACCGCCTTTCGCCATCTCAATAATTGTGCATGTATTGCAGTGTCTGAGACAGCAGTGCCAAGTCTCTATGTTTGGTACTCTCGCGAAGAAGGCAGAGGGCGCCGACGATTTCTTGTGCAGTACAGAGGGGTTCTGTGTGGTCAGAGTGTATAGACGTTTCGTAGGGGAAAGTGCGCCTCGGATGAGGACGGTATTGCTTTTGTTGGTGACCCAACAGTTGGTTGTGTTGAAGTGGGTAGTGTAGTTCCCACTTGTGTTTAGCGCAAGAATGGAAATGAGGTGTACAGAGGATTCTGGAATGTAAAGGGCATTGGCCAGCTGCAGCGTGTGTCCGCTTGCGATTCGAAGATCAATGTTCCCGACTCCTACGGCATAAACAGTGGATCCGGCAAGGCCTTTGACAGGGTGGCGTGGAATACATTTGAGCGTTTTGAAGTCTGAGGCTTCGGGAGAGATGTGGCATGTTGCGCCAGTGTTGAGGATGAAGGGAAGTTCTGCGTTGCATGTCATGCTGTGGCGTCTGGCAGAGTAGGCTGCCGTGTCTTCTGGCTGTGTGGTGACATGTTGAGTGGTGGTGTTTTTTTTTTTTTTTTTTTTTTGAACCATTGTTATTCTGGGGCAGTAAACTAGTACAAGGCCAGTCAAGTACGCATCTAAGGACTCATTTAAGGGTTGGTAACGTAAGTGGAGGTCGCACCGAAGTAAGAGCTCGTAGGTAAGTAAGATCCCCCTGTCACAGGAGGAGACGTAATGACAGTCGTTGGGTAGCCACACAACCATAAACAGATGGCGTAAACAGATGTGGGAATCGAAAAAGTTCCATGTTAGAAGAAAGAAAAATTACCCCCAACAAAGTGGGCGGACCGCTGGAGCGGGGTCAGCCATTTTGAGGACGTGCAGTCAACCAGGATCGAATGGGACAGGGCCCGTCTCCGGTCTTGAGGCAGCTCCGGATATCTGGAGGAAGATAAGCAACCATCGGGCGTCATCGGAATCTCCGAAGAGGTTCCTCAGTGGGATGTCGCGGATGTGGATATGCCAATTGTCGATGAGACGGCGGTGTGCTCGACGAACTTGTGGACAATGGTGAATAAGGTGGGGAATGGATCTATGCCGGGCTCTGCAAGGACAGGCAGAGTGTTCGGGTGACAGATCAGGTCGATGATGTAGGGAGTATTCAGATGTAAAAGAATGCTGAACGGCCAGTTGAAATGCCTGTGCTTAACGTCTTGCATGTAATGTCCAGTAAAGATGGGGGTTTGTAATGAGTGACGGGAGCAGGATCATCTCCGGGCCTTTCCGGACGGGGTTTAATAGGGATGGCGGTGGTAAAGAGTGGATGATTGCGGCCATCAGGTGGATTTTGGATGCCATAGTTGTAAGTGGAAAAGTCTCGGCCAGATTTTAATCTCCAGCTTTGAATCCATCGCCTAGACCAGGTTTGGTAAGCGTTCTGTCTGGCCCTCGCCTTGAAGAAGGCGGCTGATTGAACCCTTTGCAGGGAGGCCAGGGGTGCCGTAGCACAAACTCCAGCGGCTGCCAGCTGGGACAAGTGGGACTGTGTGTGTTCCTTCTTCAATGGAGACCACACCACATGGATCGTGGTGTTCCTAGGTTCAGAAAAGAAAGAAGTAAGTGAGGTATGAAAGCAGAGGAGGTCAAGTTGGCTCTTAGACCCCTTGAAGTTCTGAATGCGAGATATGGCGCTCATGTCTGCGCACAATACGTATATGTCTGTGGGTGCGACCCCTGAAGAGTAAGTAAGCGAGATGAATTCCGCTGCCTTGCTGAGGGCAAACAGAGAAACATCTCCTGGCATCACTTGTGTCCCCATGCTCCACTGTCATATGATCTGCCTCTCCCCACTGGTCACACAAGCGGCCACACCGCCCACTTGTTTGTTGTCGGCTCGGCCCTTATTAGAGACCGTGCTGGCAAGGTAGATTGCTACCGTACTAGAGTTGGGGATTCCCTTGTAAAGGTCATCCACCCACTTTTTCTGGGGTTGGGGTCTATCCATCCCCTGTGAAGGACTCACTGGTTAGTGAGACCGTTTGTACTTGGAGCACGAAGGGGGACGTCGAACAATGGGGAAGAGGAGGAGGGAGACTAGGAGAAGTAACAACAAGGGCTTGAGTACGAGCAGGACTGCGAGGGAGAGACTCAAATCAATGGTAGTAGAAGAGAGTGGACAGGGGAGTCTAGCAGGTAGTTGTCACAAGTGGACAGTCTGAGGGCTGTCCGTAGTATTAGGCTGGCTTATATACCTAGTTACATGGTCTGTGCGCAGTAGAATACTCTGGAATACAGTGGAAACATTATAAATAGTGTCCAATGGCGTTAGTCCCTCTTAGGTCTCGTGACCTTCTCCGCAGTACATCCCGTAGAAGCCTATAGAAGGTCGTAGAACCTTCTAATACTAATAATAGATCCTTGTTTACCTATTAGTAACTTGTTTGGACTCTGTCCACAAATAATAACAAGTTACGTCATTCAAAAACATCGGGCGACAATGAAAACGCGATATTGTGGACGCCTCTACTCATCACTTTTGCGCAAACGGACATGGTGGGACCATAGAGCCCAGGTTTCCTACTATATGGGAGGTGAAACCAAGGGTCCTAGTCGGACAACTTGATAGTACCCTTTCTTTGAGTATGGCAAGTACTATTGATAGTACGTTGGTATAATTAAGTCATGAACGCGGCATACTAGTTCATGACATCCCCATCACGCGCACGTGCGTCCTCCAGTTGGGAACCTCCCAGGGGGCGACAGCGGTGACGTCAGTGCAGGGGCATGTAGGATCCACCCGAGCTCCGAGAGCCTCCAAGGCAGTGGGGCGCTGTTTGGACCCTCCAGACCGGGCCGCACGTGCACTGACTTGTACTGGTCCACCGGGGTTACCAGTGTCCAGGCCGTTCTGGACCGGGCCACACCATTCCTGTCCTAGGCGGCGCAGAAGTTGGGAGGTCCGGGGAACACGGGTCAGTCTGTAAGCAGAGGTTTCGGTTAGTTTCTCAAGAT
Source organism: Lactarius psammicola (assembly GCA_025769895.1). Lineage (NCBI taxonomy): Eukaryota > Fungi > Basidiomycota > Agaricomycetes > Russulales > Russulaceae > Lactarius > Lactarius psammicola. Next base: position 60,961 of record WTXK01000233.1, read on the forward strand.
ACAGGTCCGCAGGGAGTATGCGGAGGAGCTCGTGAAGGGGTTCTCATGGCGCGGTGCGAAAAGCGCCGGCGCACACACGAACCCCCTCGTTGAACACCATCTGTACCTTATTAACAAGAGACTTGCGGTTAGTGGCATTGGCCCAGAGTTGACAACCATAAGAGAGCACTGGAAGGCAGACGGCATTGAACACCAGTCGCCAGCTTGCAGTGGAGATCCCTCTAATGGAGTTCCCAAGCATCTGTAAAGCTTTTAGTGATCCACGTGCATGGTTGCACATGGTGGTGACATGATAGGTCCAGTCGAATTTGAAGTTCACGAAGAACCCCAAATATCTGACCGTGGGTTTAGAATAAGTATAGTAATAAGTATTATGAACTATGTCTGATAAAAGGATGGAGGAGGGAGAGGGTTCCCTAGTACGTGGTTTACAGGAAGTATATCAGTTCGGTTTTGGATGGTTCCATGAAGAGGTTTGATTTACATAGCCAGACTTCACACGCCAAGTACCGTTCCTGGAGACGATCATTGACTTCGTCCCATGTGTTGCCGTGGGCAAACACCAGGCCGTCGTCTACATACATGCCGAGCGTGGTATTGTTGCATGGAGGGGCAAGATGAAGTAAAGGGGCAGTGTAAAGTGCGGAAAGGATGGGGGAAAGGGGGGAGCCCTGGGGCGTGCCTATGGGTTGGCCTCGTTCCTCACCCAGCTGTCCGTTAAAGTAAAGTGAAACACGTCAGTTGTCCAGGAAGGAGAGGACCCAGTCCGCGATCGACTCGGGGTAGCCGAGAATGCACAGGACGTGGGCCATCCTCCCCTTGTGCACATGATCAAAGAACCCGCTAATGTTGAAGAGGATGGCTCCGCATTTATGATTAAGACGTAACTGCAGCTGCGCATCATGACAAAGCGTGAACCCTGCATCGAGTGTGGACGAAAAGGGGCGAGTGCCAAACTGAGATGTTGGAAGTAGTCCGTACTTGTCGGCCTCAAATGCGAGGCGACAAGCGACGATCTTTTCCAACAACTTGCTCAGACTACTCTATGAGGGAGATGGGTCGGTAAGACTTAGCCAAGAGGTAATCGTCTTTGCCCAGCTTCGGGATGACGATGACCATAGCTTTCTTCCAGAGCCTAGGGTGGTAGCCCTCTCATAGACAAGCGTCAAAGAGGGGAATGGCATGGTCTTTGATGGTCTCCCATGCCCGTTTGAGGATAAGCCAGGAGATGCCTGAGTCCCCAGGGGCGGAGTTGTTAGCACACAGCGCTAGGAGATGAGTGATTTCCTCCTCCACGATGGGTTCTAGAGTGCGGGTGGGGCGAGGTGCAGGGTCCATGGTCTGGTCCACCTGGATGTCGTCGAGTTCATCGACAAAGAATTTCTTTCCCAGTGTATCGGCGATCTCCCTCTGGTCAAAGGAAAGAGTGCCAGATGCCAGTCTGAGAGCTGGAATGCCGTCCAACCGCTGGCCGTGTCTCCATTTGGCTACTTCCCAGATATTACGAGTTGAGATAACTTTGTCATAATACCCACGTTTGGCCTTGCGTGTGATACGTTTGAGGTCCCGGGAAGTGGCCCGTTTTTCTTGGGAGTCGCCCAGGGGGAACCTGTTGCAGAGCTAAGACCGTGGCAGCGCAGTCCTCGTTCCACCAACGGTTGCTGCGGGCCCTCGGTGGAAGTGATTTTTTGAGATGGGACTCACAAGCCTGGATGAGGGCAGTCTGAATTGCCTCCGCCATGTGCTCGATGTCGATGGGGTTGGATATGGGAAGGAGCGGAGGGAGGCCTGCTTTGATACTGGCAAGCCACGCTTTGAGCACGTCCTCGTTATCTTGTGAGTCGAAAGAGTACTTGGTACAGACCGCTGGCTTCAAGCCGCGGAAGAAGCCTTCCAGTAGCCAGTTCGTGCGAATGCCCACATGATCTGAGCCCAAGGAGGCTTCCCAATCCGTAATTGGAGGAGAGAGGGCAAGGGAGGCAACCGCTGCGCAGTTGTGCCAGACCAGGTCTAGCGTACTGCCGCGTTCTGCGTCCGTGCCCCTCCGAGTGATTTCTCCGGGAAGCGTGCCAAGCTCAAAGGCCTGGGACGCTGCCCACTGCTCGAGTTTGGCTGCAGTGTCATGAACGTACAATTTTATTTTCATCACATGACCTTTCCTTTTTACCCTATGCCCACACCCTTTTCTATTTATGTCGCTTTCTTATTATTCTGCTGCGCATGACCATGGGATGGCATGTGCTTTTACTTTATGACTCGGTGTGCCTATTGTTCATGGCACGTGACTCTTTATGACTAGAGGGCCTTATTGTTCTCTAGCTCATTGTTTGTCTGAGGTGACGCCATAGCGAGTCATAGACGAGCTATGACTTGGGACACTTATTGTTCCCTGTGACCCATTGTCCTAGTGACTCTATTGTCCTAGTGATGGCTATTGTAGTCGTGACTCTATTGTCCTTTGATACTATAAGTACTAGCCAGTATGGGGCTGTAGGCCTCAGACTTGACTTCTTGTACCATACGGTATATTGAACATAACAGTCTTTGAACCCCTCCCCTCTGTCTGATCCGCTTAAAGGTCTTCTCTAAAGTCATCTGACTTGTGAGGTGATCTACTCGTCATCAGGAACTCTCTAAGTCCTCTTCGGACTTAGGACTCGTAACTCACACGTGACCCACCTTAGTGTTTTGTCAGTGGACTAGTGTTGACCTTTACCCACACTGGGTGAACGTCCCTACCGTGACGTAACATGCAGTGGGCGAGGGTGACCAACCCCTCGGAGACCAACTTGGGGAATGGATGTTGAAGTCCCCAACTAGAATGGTAGGGATCTCCGGATCTAGATCAAGTGAGAGAAGTGAGTTAAGCGCAGATGGGTCCTCTACATCATTATAGAGATTGATAACCCGTAAGGTGTCCTGATGAATATGTAAGTCCACGATCATTACAGTATTGTGTCGTAGCAAGTCCAAGCGTGGGACCACTCAAACTGGATGAGTCCTCCTTGGGGAAGCCAGACGACTGTGCTTACGTACGTATATCATAACTTTCGCTCGCTTAGAGTCAGTGAAGTAAGGATAGAATAACGACCAATTCTGGTGGCTCGTGCCACCTAATACCGTTACCCCGTCCCTTGCAGAGTCTGATCTTGAGACTCCAATGCTTCTAAACCACGGTTCTTGTACACAGATGATGTCATCGTCAGAGTTTCGTTTCAAGGAGCGTGTGCATCATGGCATTGCGTCTCCTCATGTTGACAGAGAGGATAGTCGTATTATGCATAGGACATGATGCTGGCTAGTGAGAACAGCCTAGCGGCATCTTGCTGGATGTGCTTCTTGATTTCTTCCGCCACTCGGTCCCCGATAGGACCAGGGTTGTCGAGGGAGAAGAGTTGTTCGAGAGAGTTTGTGGTGACAACAACCTCGGCCTCAAGGGAAGCTAGCGGCCGGGAGGTGACATTGTTTTCGAAGAGGAAACGTGAGAGATTGATGGTGAACTCCACCGCGTCGTTGAACTGACGCATGCGATCGGAGGTCTTCGCCTGCCTGGTGCGGTGTGCGTCTACCTCGTCATCTGTGGCGAACCGGGTGCTTCCTGGGAGCAAGTGATAAACATAGTGAATGGGTTGAGCCGAACCCCAAGCGGCGCGGAAAGCGTGCACACGTTCCGCTGCCTTCTCGAATCCTCCCTCCCCTCGTGCGATGGTATCCTCAACCTGTGGAATAGTGAGGGGTAAGTTGTGTTTAACCGCATATCGTGCCAGCAAGCTAAAGAGGTGGTCTAGGTGCTCGGTGGGCGAGCCCCAACCCCCTTCCAACTCAACCATAGCTCTCTGGAGGTCCTCTTTTGAGCCATCACAGACGGCGTACGCAAGTTTGTGGAATGCATCAACTGTTTCCGTGATCGTGGCGACATCCTCTGGGAAGAGGACATTCATCACCGACGATCCCTGGGCTGTGCCGTTCGTGTTCGGGTTGGAAGGGCCAGCAGTGGGTAGGCCATTGTCTCCCCCTGCTATCCCTGCAGTCTTGGATTTGCGCTTGCGAGTCCTCTTACCTGTACGGGTGGCGGCGGACTGCGGGGGGGCGTCCTTGCCGCCCTTTCCCACCGTCGTAAAGCCCTCCGTGTCTGTAGTAGTCTGTGCGTTAGCTGTTTGGGTCGGAGCCCAGGATTGAGAAGTGTGAGATGAAGGCTCAGCCAGCGGGGAAGGCTTGAATCCTCCCCGGACTGGGCAGTTAGGTGAGTGAGCGTTGTGACGGCCGCCGCATAGAAGGCAGGGGTAACGGCAGTTACACTGACCGGCAACCACGTGCGTGGTCACCTTGCAGTGAAAACCGTGATCCTGCCCACGGTGAGATCCGCCACAAATATGGCATTTGACGGAGTTAGGACCCAACTTGCACGCTGGTGCGTTAGTAGCGTGGCCAACTTTCGTGGCACCGCCCGCACTGTGCGAAGAAAGGCTTATTTCCTGTCAAGAAGAATTGAGTACGTGAACCGAACATGCCAACCCCTTGAGTTTTTGCTGTACAGGAATGCATGCCGACTTCGTCAATAAAAGCTAGTTGCACTACTCCCCGCGTCGCATGAGCCAGCGACGTAACCGGGAGTTGCCAATGCGGTTTTGACACAAAGATGGCGTCATTGAAGAAGGGGACCTGACGGATTTCTTGGAGGAGGGTGTCAGTTGAGTGGATAACCCCAGCCCCATCCGATGTAGGGACCCCGCGAAGTTGGGCGAACGTCCATCCTTTATTAGGGAGGGGGTTACCCACTCCCAAAGGTTCAACGAGGGCCTTGGTGTACTGTAGGATAGTCGAGAAAGGTACAACCCCTGCGAAAACGTAGACAAAGTTGTGCGAGTTAGCGTTGATGGACCAGCGTCCATACAGGACTGGTGGAGCCTGGGCGGACATTCGCTCCATCGCACTACGCGCGGCTTGAAACAATGTTACCGGGGTTCGATTTGTACAGGCCGGCCTCAGCCGTTGCATCTGACAGACCAGCCCCCCGGGCGATGGTAATCTCAGTGTTCTCTACTGAAGTGGGGTTAGCCCCCAAACCCTTACAGGGTTGCTCCCCCAGGAGTACGGCCTATTATGTTAGCATTGGCTCCAGCACGTGCCTTCGCCTGCAGAATTCTGTGCAAAATTAGTCGGTGTAACTATGCCTGCCCACGTCACTTTATCCGGGAGGATGGCACGGGGTGGGTGGGTTGTCGTGGGATGGGGAGGAGGGCGCAGGAACCGGCAAAGGGTCCGGGACCGGCAGCACCTCGGGTGGTGTAGTTTGGACGGGTGGGGGTTGAGAAGGAGCCCTGGAAAGGATAGGGGCCGCATTGGCTGCCGGGATGGGAGCCGAGGGACCCGGCGTAACAGCCTTATCCTTTCCACTCTTCTTGGGCAGCGAGCGAATCCTGATAATTTCATCCTGCGCGTCGATGCGCGAGGAGAGGGTGTTGATCTGGGTCGTAAAGGAGGTCATCAGGTTGGCCTGCAGTGTGTTAAGCATCTCGGCCAGACCGGGCAACAATGGAATGGGTTGGAGGGAGGGGAGAGCTGGCGGAACCACAACGGCCTCTGGCGCCTTAGCAGGCGGAAGATCGTTAGCCATCGCGTTCTCGGGGTTATGCATGGAGGATGCAACTCCTCTCATAGAGTCCGGAGTAAGGACACGTGAGGGAGGAGTTGGGTCAGGAAGGGATACATCTTGTGCTGGTGCCACGAAGACGGAGATGTCAGTGGCCTGGTTCAGAAAGTTGAGCGAGCGGGTCACGTAAAGGTGCGTCTGGGGCCTGTGAAGGCCGGACCTCCGCAGGAACAGAGATACCAGAAATCACTGGGATATGATGAGGCGAAAAATAGTGGTTGCTTGATATCAGACATGTCGACATCAGGGGCGTCGGACAGGTCGCTGGGTTGCGATGAGATTGAGTGGGACCGGGATCACAAGGGACGGGGTCGCGCCAGCACGTGTTTGCCCTTGGTCTTGCGAGCCTTGGGGGTCCGCGAGGTGTCCAGCGGCCTTGGTTGGTTCTCCGGGGTCGCGGGGACTTCGCTCGGCGTAGTGTTACTAACTCGAGAGCCTGAGCATTCCCGCTTACCAACAGGGCCGGCATGGCATTTAGCCGACCAGCCCTTGCGTTCCTCGGCGTCGTCTTTAGAGATGAGCACAAAGCCCAACTCCTCCGCCACCTTGGTGAGCCAGTCCAGCTTAACCGAATCTCGGTAAGCGACTGCCCAGGCCTTCTTTTCCAAGGAAATCTGGGCTCGCGTCTCGCGCCGCGCCGCCTCGATTTCCTCCGCGTGGTCCAGACGAATCCGCTCTCGTGCCCTGGTGATTTCATCCCCGTCTAAAACCGGGTCCATCACCGTGCGCGCGATGGATTCGCGCAGCTCTTTCACTCTGTTGTATGCAAAAAGTTTAATGTAGCCAGCGTTTTCCTCAAGAAGAGGGTCAGTGACAGTGGGATCTTCCGTACGTGCCTCTTCGTCTTCCTTGAGGGCCTCAACGAGGTGATGCCTGTAAAGCATCTTCCACTCTCCAATGAAGGGACCGAGTTGCTCTTGTGCTTCTACAAACAGCCTGTCCAGAGACTTCTGGTTAGCGTTATGGCGGGTGACATCATCCTTAACCATGTGATCATAGGTTTGGCAGACCATGTCGTCATAGACCATGTCCACCAAGCCCTTTGCATCATTTGTTGAAATTTGATAGGTGGCTGCCGCCTTGAGGCGAACCACCTTTTCGATGTGGGCTTGCCCCACCCGTAGGACGGACTCATAGAAATCCGCCAACGGGGGTTCGTCAGCGCCAGCGTAATGCATAAAGAAGTTCGTGAGCTGTTGGGCCTGGGTGGCGATTCTCCCACCCTGCGTCACAGGGGGGGTGAGGCCATCTGCCAGGGTCCAGATGTCTCCATCTGTGTCATCGATTTTTACATGGCCCTGGATCTTACGTCCTCCAGACCGCAAGGCCCCGTGTAATATTGCGCCTAAAACTGCCGTGGCGAGGCGGAACCAGGACGAGGGGATGAGCCCCGCCTGTTCCAAGTCACCCCGACTGTCCTCGACTCCTGAATCTAATGCGTTAATGACCAATGTAGCAGAGAGGTTAAAGCCCTCATTAGAGCAAGGGTAGTCATTGTCTTTGTGCAGCTGTAGGGGGGCTGCAAGATAGAAATTAGCGTAACTGGTCTGCGACTCCGACACGTCACGGCCCAGTTCCATCATGAGCTCATTTTTGATCCGTTCGACTGTCCCGTCCTCGTCAATCCAGCTCGGATCTTCGACTCTGGATGGGACCTCATTCAAAACCGGTGCACGGAGAGCCTGGTCGATGCTCTCAATGAAATCACGCACACGCAGTTCCGGGAACTCGGTCCGGAAGCGAAGCGTGTATCCTGTGTCGTTAGTTTCCCTCATGACATGGGACCAAGCCGAGGCGACCGAGACCGGTCTCGATGGTGGAACCACGACGTCACAAGGGTCCGCAGTGGAGGAACGGACAAAAATTACCTCAGGGGAGGCACACGGCGCGGGCTGAAACACCTGCTGCTCTACGGCCTCCCTGATTATGCGCCTCGTTTCAATGGGCAGGCAGTTCAGAATTTTCGTGGCTCGGATCGCTCTAAGGTTGGCCGCAGCCTTCTTGATGTAGCGTTTCGTGACCTCGGAAAGGCCAGCACGAGTTTGAGGTTCTGCCACTGTTATCTCTTGAACGGAGGCCTGCGTATACTGAACTGAAGATTGAAGTGAGTCAAAACTGGCCGCTGGAAGGGGGGCCAGAGTCACGATTGGGGGAAGGGCGTGATGTCTGCTGGGGGCCGTCCCTTGCAATTCGGCAGACCCAGCAGGCAGGAGAGGGGAAGATGACAAGAGCCAGGTGTGGTCGTCCCGAACTCCGTATTGTGTTTGATGCATGATCTCGGGAGCTGGCTGAGTGTTAGGGTCAAAGCCAGCGTCCATGATGTCCCTGTACGGTTGAGAGGGGACAGGGTCTTTGTTGAATGTTGTGATATGGGCCAAGAGGTGGCCTGTGTCGTTAGGGTTAATAGCAGGGGGGGGGGGAACCGTGTTACGATTCCGGACACTTTCTTTGCTTACACTTTTACTTTGACTCATCCCCATCCATATACGTACAAGTGCCGGACTTACCTCATACTGATTACTACGATGACTCATTGCTGACTGATGACTTGTTCTATGGCCTTCTATGGCGTTCTTTTCCTAGTATCACATGTTATTGTACTATGACTCATTCCTAGGACCCGGATCCTAGGATCGCACCATCTGTTTGTGACTCTTTGGTGCTGTACTAGTATATAAGTCGTTCTCTACTTAGCTTGTACAGTAGACTCGACTTCTTCTTGAATCACATCACACTTCAGTCTCACAGACTCTAAGGGGATTCCTTTCTGAGGATACCTTTAGTTGAACGTGCGGGCCTTCGTCTTTTGCCTCGCCTCTGTTATTCAGAAGGACCTTCGAGTCACTTCCTCTCACTCTTGTTGAGCCCTGCTCCAAGTAGTATCATCGAACTTAGTCCTTGACCGGACTATCGACTTCTATCGAACTTGACTTAGTTGCACGTCACACGAGCGCCCAAGTGAGCGTAACATTAAGTCGAGTCTCTACCCTTGAACCACGGTGGCTTCCCCAAAGAAAGGAAAAAGCCGTGCTGAAGCACAGTTCCAATCCGAATACATTGAACGAACCAAAGAAGACACTTTACCCGACGCAATCAAGGGAACAGTTGTCTGGGTTGACGAAGGAGAAAACGAAGGGTACTGCATCTACGATCGAACCTCTGGATACACTCCAGTAGAATATCTCCAAGATCTTCGCAAGTGGGCAATTGTGGTCAAAAGCAACACAAGTGGACAGTGGTTCACCTTTCAACTAGCACCACCCCACTTCCAAACAGGACCACTTCGCTCAAACAAGAGTCTTTTTGGCATAAACCCTGACCCACCAGAACAAGTAAACGCACCAGAAGAACCACCCCAACAACAGACCCAAGCACCAGATATGTCGCAAACACACGTACAGCCAGTCCAAGCCTCAACCAGTACCACCACTCCATCTGCGCCCCTCGGAGGCAGCGGTGGAGGAGGAGCCCCTGCACCTGCATCAGGAGGTGGAGGAGGTGGAGGAGGTGGAGGAGGAGGTGGAGGAGGAGGAGGAGGCGGAGGTGCACCAGGTGGAGTACCAGCACCTGGAGCAGCTCCAGCAGGCGCAGCCCCAGCAGGAGGAGGAGTACCCGATGGGAAACTCGGAGGAAACCCTCCTGCAGAGTTCAATGGGGATCGCGGACAAAGCAAGGCTTTCCTTCTCAATTTCACCATCTATCGAGGCATGAACCTGAACGCAACTATACTTCGAATCCCTTATCAAAGGGCTATGACTTTTCTGTCCTATATTAGAGGACCATTGGTGCAAGACTGGGTACAAGAACAAGTTACTTGGCTCAACGATCAAATTGGCACGGGGGTACTGCCAGCCGAAGAAAATCTGTGGAACGAAGTAGAGATTCGATTCCGCCGCACTTATACCGACACTTCGGAAAGACAGAAAGCGCAAACCGAAATTTCTAAACTAAAGATGGAGGGAGGAAACATCGACGACTATAACGCCAAATTTGCCAACCTCGCCAATAAAGCAGGATATACTCTCAATGAAGAAGTAACCCTCAACATGTACGCACAAGGGTTACCATTCAAGTTAATGGAGAGTATTCTCCGCCAACACCGACCTGTGAATTGGCGCGATTGGACCGAGGCTGCTGTTGAACAGCAGAGAATCTATAACCTCCTTCAAAGTCACTTGCGCAAACCAACAAATAGTAACAACCCACGTCGCGAACAATGGCGTCGAAACATGTACGCCAATAATCGAAACCCCAATGCGATGGATATTGGAAGAACCCATGCAAGAGCAACCATGACTGAGGCAGACAAGCAACGTTACCAGCAAGAGGGACTATGCTTCAGATGTGGTAATAAAGGACATATTTCGCGCAACTGTCCTCAACGCCAGAATACCCAAGCATCTGTCGCAACAACCTCTTCCACCACTGCCTCCGCCACACCCACCGTAGTAGCCACGGTCAAGGTAGAAGGCAATTCCAATATGAAGGCCTCGGAAAGAGCCGCTGCCTACATAGCAGCCATGCAAGCCGACACCGACGATGTCAAAGCGGCCCTTGAAGAACAATTGTTTGGGAAACAGGGTTTTTCCAATGCTTGAACCCCGCGGCCTGGGCTAAAGCAATGAAGATTAGCATGTACCATAGCAGATACTGATCCATGCAAATTCCAGTTTTATTTGAATCTGCACACGCGACGGCTGAAAGACAAGTGCTCATCGATTCAGGAGCAACCGACAATTTCATCAGTAAAAATCTGATAAATCGACTAAAGATCTCTACATTGCCAGTGGCCAAACCAATCAAAATATGGAATGTAGACGGAACACATAACCAGGATGGTGAAATTACGCAATTCACTGACCTCGAAGTCACGACTGGTAACCAAACCAAGACACTCCGATTCTTAATCACTCATCTAGGATCCGATGAAGTGATTCTAGGATATCCCTGGCTAACCGCTTTCGAACCCAAAGTACACTGGAAGGATGCCACCTTGGACAAAGAATTCCAACCAGTTGTCATTACGAGCCTAGGATATGTGTCAGTCGCCAATCGAAGGATCATAACAGAAGAACAGTGGGAACAACAAGTAGAAGAAATTCCCAACGAAATAGCGCATTTACGCAAAACCACAACTGCATCAGAATTAGCTCAAAAAAGCTGCAGATAAAACGATAAAAACTTTCGAAGAAAGGGTCCCAGAAGAATATCATCGTCATCGCAAAGTATTTGACGAAGAAAGTTCCCAACGATTTCCACCACCACGACCATGGGACCACGCTATTGATCTCGTTCCAAATGCCCCTTCCACCATTGACTGCAAAATATACCCCATGACACAAGTCGAAGATAAAGCACTAGAAGAGTTTGTCGAAGAACAACTAAAGAAGGGATATATTCGTCCATCTAAATCCCCTTACTCGTCACCTTTCTTTTTTATAAAAAAGAAAGATGGCAAACTTAGACCAGTGCAAGATTATCGAAAACTCAACGACTTGACTGTGAAGAATCGATACCCGCTTCCATTAATCCCTGAACTTATCGACAAAGTTAGGGAAGCGCGAATTTTCACCAAGCTCGATATCCGATGGGGGTACAATAACGTGCGGATTAAACCTGGTGATGAATGGAAAGGCGCATTCAAGACCAACAAAGGACTATTTGAGCCTTGTGTTATGTTCTTCGGACTCACAAACTCGCCAAGCACATTCCAGACCATGATGGATACTATTTTCCGTGATCTGGTCGCGCAAGGATGGGTGGTAATCTACATGGACGACATTCTTATTGCCACACCCGACAACCTCACCACGCACCGACAACTAGTCCACCAAGTGCTAGACCGACTAGATGAACATGACCTTTATCTCAAACCGGAGAAATGCGTGTTTGAAGTACGAGAAGTTGAATACTTGGGTCTTATTATCGGCCATGGACAAGTGAAGATGGACCCGATCAAAGTACAAGGGGTGCGCGAATGGCCTACACCTACCAACCTCAAAGAAGTCTGCGGATTCCTTGGATTCTGCAATTTTTATCGACGCTTCATACGAGGATTTTCGGCCATTGCACGACCCCTCAATGATCTCACAAAAAAGGAAACACCATGGGAATGGACAAGCGCTAGAAATAAGGCTTTTGAAGAACTCAAAGCAAGAATTAGTGAAGCCCCCGTCTTACAATGTCCAAAACTAGACGCACCCTTCGAAATAGAGGTCGATGCGTCCGGCTTCGCAATTGGCGCAGTACTGAATCAAGAAGGAGACGACAAAAAAAATGCATCCAGTGGCATTTTTCTCTGAAAGTTTCACTCAAACAGAGCGAAACTACGACATCTATGACCGGGAATTGCTAGCAGTTGTCAAAGCTCTCAGAACATGGAGAACATACCTTGTAGGATCCCCACACATCATCACCATCCATACCGACCACGCCAATCTCATCTATTGGAAGGAACCTAGAAAAATCAGTAGAAGAGTCGCACGCGAGTTCCAAGAACTACAAGAATACAATTTTGTTCTCAAGCATGTTAGTGGAACAAAGAACGCAAGAGCCGACGCATTATCTAGACGAAGTGATTACGATGAAGGAGAAGAAGACAATGGCGATGTTACAGTTCTTCCTGAAGAATTATTCATCAATCTAGCAGGAACGGA
>WTXK01000234.1:0-73170 GCA_025769895.1 Lactarius psammicola
TGAAAGGAGACTTCCTTGTTATCTCGTGAGGCCACAAGTTATGCGCGAATTCTGCGAGTGGCAAGTAGTGGAGCCAGTTCTTCTGGTGGTAGTCCACTTGGAAACGCAGATATTGTTCTAGCCACTGATTTGTTCGCTCGGATTGTCCATCAGTCCTCGGATGATACGCCGATGAGATATTCTGTTTGATCCCTAGCTGTTAACACAGTTCTCTTGCAAAGTGGGACGTGAATCTTGGGTCTCTGTCTGATATGATTTTGGTTGGGAGTCCATAGCGAGCGAAGACGTGCTTAGCGTATAATTGGGCCATTTCTTCCGCTGATATGTCTTCGCAACATGGTATGAATACGGCTGCCTTGGTGCAGTCATGGTCAGTAATCGTCAAGATCGAGTCATACCCTCTGTGATGACTTACTATCAAGTAAGTCAACGGTACTTGGGGCACTTAGGGAGAAGACGAGGGATATGAGGGACAAGGAAGATAACGATGAAGAAGGCAGAGAGGATAGCTTTAAAAACAAGCAAGGGGACTAGAAGGCAGAGCAGAGTGGAGAGAGGGAGCAATGCAGTAGACTATGACCTTGCAAGTGGGAGTTCACAAGTGGACAGTCTGAGGGACTGTCCGTTGTATTGCGCCAGCTTATATACCTGGCTACATGGTGTTTACATAATGGAATACTCTGGAAACTCGTAGAAACTCTATAAATACCATCCAATGGCATTAGTCTCTCTGGGAATGTCCTGGAAGCCTGTGGAAGCTCTATAAATACCATCCAATGGCATTAGTCTCTCTGAGACCTGGTGACCTTTTCCGCAGTTCTTCTGTGGAAACTGGTAGAACTCTGTAGAAGGTTATAGAACCTTCTACAAGGAACTAGTCACGTGACCTGTCACGTGACCTCCGGAGTATAATTTCAAACTCCGATCTTGAATTTCCTAATTAGGCAGTTGATTACATAATACCGGACCGGACCGGACCGGCCTGAACTCCTGAGTCATAACCTAAGCTTGACGGTTCATGACACCCTCCTGAGGATGGAAGCTTGACGATAAAGTCCATAGCTATGACTTCAAATGGCTTTGCTTCTGGTTTCGGGAATATTGGTTGTAGGGGTGCACGGGTCGGTCGCGTGTTGATTTTGTTTTGTTGGCATTCCGCACATCCCTTAACATATTCCACGATGTCCTTGCTCATTCCAGGCCAGAAGTATCGTCGTGCCACCAGCATGCCTGTCTTCGTCATGCCCGGGTGTCCGTACACTGGAGGTGAGTGGTGAGCGTCAATAATTGTGCGTTTTTCGTCTACTCCCCCAGTTATGACATATCTTCCCTCCTTGTACCATGCCCCGTCGTTTTTCATAAGTCGGTGGGCGTTGACCCAGTGTTGTATCTGTTCCTCGTCTTGTGGGTAACCCGTGTCTGTCGTCCCTACCTCCATTGTGTTTGTTGTTCGCATGAATACATGGTCTGGGAGCACCACGACGTTCTTATTGTTGTTGTCCCCTGTGTCGTAGTCGCTGCGTCGTGATAGTGCGTCCGCACGTCCATTGGCTTGCCCTGCAACGTGCTTTATTTTGATGGGATATTCTGATAATTCAACTACTTCCCTTGCTATACGCCTGTTAATGTTTTGGGGGCTGCGCCAATATAGCAGATTCGCGTGATCCAAGTGAACAATAATGTCGTGGGGAGATCCTGCCAGCAGTGGTTTCCAGTGCTTGAGTGCTTCCACTATTGCCAGTAATTCGAGGTCGTATACATGATAATTGCACTGCACCGGGTCTAGCGTCTTCGAGAAGTACCCGATCGGATGTTTTTTGTTGTCTTGTTTTTGTTGGAGAAGTACTCCTCCAATGGCGTACCCTGAGGCGTCTACCTCCAGTTCGAACTGGTCTGTCAGTATCGGGTGTGCCAGTATAGGTTCCTGCGTTACTCGTGCTTTGAGCGTGTTGAAAGCTTCCTGTTGGTCTTGGCCCCATCTCCACTCCTCACCCTTTCTTGTGAGTGTGTTCAAGGGGCGCGCATGGTGTGCGAAACCTTTAATGAAAGCGTGATAAAAATTACAGAAACCGAGGAAAGAACGAACATCCTTAACAGTTTTGGGGATCGGCCAGTCGCGGATGCCCGCGATCTTTGCAGGGTCCATGCGTGTTACCCCCTTTTCAAGGACTACCCCCAGGTAGTCCATCGCAGGTGCATGGAAGAGGCATTTTTCGATTTTGAAATAAAGGTCGTGGTCCTGCGCAACCTGTAGCACGTCGCGAACTGCGGCAATATGACCATCGATGCCTGAGCGGGATGCGATGCTGATGTCGTCCATGTGGATGCGAATCGTGGTGCCTAAAGGCTCATGCTTGAGTATGGTGTCACAATATATAAAGTTCATCATGGTCTGGAACATGGCCGGGGAGTTAGTGAGCCCAAAATACATGACCGTGGGCTCAAAAAGCCCATAACGCGTCTTGAAAGCTGCCTTCTCCTCGTCTCCCTCTTTGATGCGGACGTTGTTGTATCCCCAACGAATGTCGAGTTTAGTGTACACATCCACGTTGCTCAGATCCGTTATGAGATCTGTGATGAGGGGAAGAGGGTACTGATTTCGCACCGTTACATCGTTGAGCTTGCGATAGTCTTGTACCGGCCACAGTTTGCCGTCCTTCTTCTTTATGAAGAAGAATGGGGATGCGTATGGCAACTTAGAAGGTCTGATGTACCCCTTCTTCAGCTCTTCCATGATGAAGGATTGTAAGGCTTCATCTTCTTGTCGCGTTAACAGGTATACTTTGCAATCCAACGCCACCGGTGCAGTGGGTTTCAGTTCAATGGCGTGATCCCAAACTCGTTTTGGAGGAAAACGGCGTGATTCTTCTTCACTGAATAGTTTCGCGAACTGGGCGTACTGCGGTGGTAACATTACGGTCTTCGTATGCTGTTTTGCTTTTATTGCTAGCTCCGTGGCCGTAGTCCACACTGTACATTGTTCCTTGAGCTGCCTAATGATGGAGTTTTGCTCTCCGACCGACAGCGGCCCTGTAGTGGTAGTGCCAATAATTGGCTGACGCGTCATTCAGGGATTCACTGACCGAATGACGACGGGTAGCATGTCTTCGTGTATGGTGGCGTATTTCCATGTGAATCGCGGTTCAAACGTAGCCAGCCATGGGTATCTGAGCACGATGTCTTCATTTCCGATGTCCATGATAAGGAATCTCATCTCCTTGTGGATTCCTTTAGTGCGTACGTCGAGGTCCATGTAGTGAGTGATGGACCCCCCTTTGTTTTCTGTGTTGTCGATGTTCCATATTTTTCGTGGTTTGTCCAGGGGAACCAGTCCCAGCCCCATTCGTTTCACGAATTTGCAGTTCATGAAGCAGTCAGTGGCTCCGCTATCCACTAATGCTTGTACGTTGGTGTTGATAAGTGACCTGTGCGCACTTAGCGGCTCAATGGACTTATGCAGATAACGGACTGCTTTAGATTAGATATACAGGACATATAGATTAGATTATGATCTTTACAATCTCGGACTACTATCTTATCTATGACATCATGTATCACAAGGACTGCTTATTGTAGTACGCGTTAGGATTCTCTTTTGTTATATCCTTATTGTGATACACTCCTTGTTCTTTACTTTCCTTGTACTTATTGTCTAAGTACATTCCCTTTGTTTTGCCCACTTATTGTTTATAGGGCTTATTGTACTTCACTTATTGTAAGACGCTCCTTTTGTCTCCTATTGTAGCACAAAGGCTATTGTCTCTAAAATGTATAAGTAGAGTACCATGTACGCACTGATACCCCAGTTCTTACTCTGGTGTATCAGACGTCTTATCTGCTCTGCTTGCAAGATACTTTGCTTCCCTGCGCTATCCATATCTCACCACAGTCTCCTTTGTCACTGTGAGTATGAATTCCTTCACCTGTGCTGTTCATCAGTTGGCCATAGCGTGATGTGTGTGAGTCGAAACTGGGATATGCATAGATCGAAAACGCGTAGTTACTATTACAACATCACGAGAATGTATTGCCCTCACCCAGGCCACCGGGTTCAGGCGCTTGAAAAATCCTCCCTCTTCCAAATTCCTTTCATCACTAGTTCTTGTAGCTTGTTGTAGTCCCCTCTTCTGTTGGGGTCTATTCCTGGCAGTCCACCATTTCCGCCACCCCCCTCCTCCACCACCTCCGCCTCCACCTCCAGATGGTGGTGGTCCTCCTGCGGATGGTCGTTGCGGCGGTATTCCTCCGGGATACTGTCCAGGGGGTCTGCCCCCTTGTGGGATGTTGGCGGGTATCCCTTCACCTTCTACGCGTTGCCTTGCCAGATAGCTCCATACTCGGCTTTGTTCTCTGTTGGAGGGCGGATCAGGTTGATCGGGTCCATACATTCGCTGGTTTGCAAGTTCGTCGAGGGTTACATGGTGACCGGTGTTTGGGTCAATGACTCGCTCTTCTGGTTGTAGTGGCGTTGGTGCCCTTTCTTCTTCACGTGCGTTCTGTAGTCTTCGCTCAGCCAGTGTGTCGGCGAGCCTGTTTTCTTCCTCAGTATATGTGTGTGTTTCCGTAGCCATAACTGCAGGCGATCTGATATTGATCTGTTCTGCTTGAGCAGCTAGAGAATTGATACGTATCTCATCAAATCGTTGACGCTGTTGTTCTTCTTCTGCGTCTGGGCGGTCTCCTACTTCGTCTTCCGTGGTAGTTGGTTCGGTGCTGCCTTCAGATGGTGCTGGTGCGCTGTCGTCTTCTGCACTGTCAATTGGTCCCCACTGGTCTTGGTGTACCACTTCGCTTTGTAAGATGTTGCAACTGTATTCAGGTCCCATTGGTCGGAGTACGTCCCACCGTTCTCTGCGAGGGCTCCAAGCAATTTCTGTCCAACACGTGTGTTCAAAATTGAACTCAACTGGGTAAGTTCTTGATGGTCTCGTGGGTATGTCCACCCAGTATCCAGTGACATTGTTTATCGTTCCCCACCATGCGTTTCCGAGATATCGGATGGGAACGTTTCGATCTCCTCTTCGTTTGATGGAGTATTGTGCAAATACCCAACTATCTGCAGTAGTTTCGGTCGCCACAATGGAGTTTGGTCCTAATGTTATGTGTCTACTGGCACGTGGCTTGACTTGAGCGATGGGGTAGGCGACACTACCAGAAACGACTTAGCAATATGACGGCCCTTGTGGCACATGATCACGAGAGTATAACAGTAAGCCCTAGGCGTGGGACAATACTGACTCGAGGATGAGAATTGTAAGGCAGACTCCTATCAAGAGAAGCGCAAGACTTATCCCAACAAGGGAAGATAGGACGGATGAAGACAGAGTAGATTCAAGAGGACCAAACTGCGGACTACGGTGCAGCTTGGCTAACCTTATATACATGTACGTGAGGGCTTTAAAGTGCCTCTCGAAAGGTAAGTAACCAATCGCGTATAGTATGGTTATCGTAGGTGTCCATCCGAGTCATATAGTAAGAGCCAATCACATCCTCGTTACTTATCATACAGTACTGGGTTATCGGAGCCGTTATCTGTGAGTCACGTACCACTATCACATGCCACCGGTCCAGGGATACAAGCTACCCGGGATCCCGTATCGTAACACCAGTAATAAGGTCGTTGCAATGCAGAAGCAGGTGATGGCGGGGATGCAGGCCCAGACAGTCTTGCAGTCCATGTATCTTGAAGGTGTGCGAGGACAGCTACAGGCTCAAGAGGAGAAGAAGATAAAGAAAAGGAAGACAGGTAAAATTAACATGGATGGACGAGCGAAGATTCTAACACAGGGCGACATCATTGAAGGTGTGAAAGAGTGGCAGGACAGTCAAGATAAGGCAGTTGAAGAGACCGCATTAAAGAAGAAGGCAAGAGAACAGTACAGCCTAGCAATGGACATTTGGAAAGTACGGGAGATGGATCGAAAAGAACAGAATGCCAAGTTGAAGGGTGGATGGGAAGACAAAGTGCGAGAATGGGGTCTTAAATGAGACAGTGCAAAACTTGAACACCGCAAGCCAAGATGGACCAGGCCAAAGATGCCACCATTGGAGAAGGCCATTCACAAGCCTCTATTAGCTGACTTTGTTACACAGGGATCAGAGAGCGATGAGGATGATGAGGACAATGGCGATGAGAATGATGGGGATGGGGACGACGGTGGGAGATTGTGAATGGGGTCTCTCCCAATTTGGAAAGTTACAGTTGATGTGACCGGTCCATTGACCCAGTTTCAGCTGATAAGGTCTTTTCAGACTGATTCCTCCATCACATTGTTCAACACCATCCGATAACCAGTTTTAAGGGCCCACTAGGTAGTTTACTCAGACGACTATAATTTTGTCTATTCAGATTGACTGATCATCCACTATAACAAGTTTCCGAGGGTCATATATATTTGAGTGGTCCAAAGACCCATGAATGACTGTAGGAAGCTCTGTGGAGTGTTAACCACTTATCAAAATTTATTTTCTTGAAAAACTTTGAAAAAAAAGTTTTAAGTTTAAATTTGGGCCAATCATCCACTGGAAAAATATTAAACTCTTCCCACCCTCACAGATCACATGATCAGCCAGAACAATAGAAGTCTATTGTTCTGGCTGATCATGTGATCTGTGAGAGCAAACTCTTTTTTTTGGTGGATGATCAGCCAAAATTTAAACTTAAACTTTTTTTTTCAAAGTTTTTTAAGGAATATTAATTCAATAAGTGGTTAACACTCCACAGAGTTTCCTATGGGTTTTATTTGACCGAAAACTCTGCTTTGCACATAGTGAACATGTGCAACTTTGGGTCACATGATCGTGGGATACATCATGTGATGTTATTTGACTGTGTGACAGTCTTGCCATTCTTGGACTTCTATTGTTTTAGATAACAATAGCGCATGTGCTTGTTCTGATTGGCTAGAACTCTGTAGAATGTAGTAGAACACATTACTAAAGTAGTATGATGTGTTGTATTAGGATTTACTTAGCAGATAAGGAGGACACATCATCAAGTAGTAATAGTCACTTACTGTGCATCAGTCAGCACAATAGATAAGGGCTAATAATAGATACGACACGTCAGTGCATGAGTCATTACACTTACTAAAGTACTTAGTAATACAATGAGCGCAGTAGTATATAAACCCTGCTGTAGTGTCCTGAGTAGAACCAACTTGTCCTCTTGGTTTCTACTCAGGTGTGCATTCCTTTGTACTCTCTACTCTCTACCAATCTAACTTGTCCTCTTGGTTTCTACTCAGCCTGCCGCCGTGTGACTCTTGTCTTTGACCTTGAATAAAGGTCTTCAGTGTTGACTTATGTCTCCGCATTGTCTGCAGGTTCGTGGTGTGATTTATCTCCGCCATAGGCTTGCATATCCAACCTTGGCTTGTTCAGCTTTCCAAATCTTTTTGTCTTTTACTTCAAGTTGTAGCCGATTGGACTCTGCTACACAATGCTTTGATGAGATATATATTAATACCCTAGCTGCAAAAGCGGAACAAATCATCATTTAATCACCTGCAGTTATGGCCATGGAAACACACACATATATGGAAGAAGAAAACAGACTTGCCAATGCACTGGCTGAGCAAAGAATGCAAAACATGCAAGAAGAGGAAAGGGCTCCATCACCACTACAACCTGAGGAATGTGTTATTGATCCAAATATAGAACACCACATAACACTTGATGAATTGGCTAACCAACGAATGTACAGACCTGATCAACCTGACCCACCATTGGATCAAGAACAAAGTCAAGTATGGAGCTACCTAGCAAGGTAAAGGGTTGAAGGCGAAGGGGTACCCGCCAACATCCCACAAGGAGGCAGACCCCCAGGACAATACCCTGGAGGAATACCACCATGATAACCTCCCGGAGGGGGGCCTCCATTAGGAGGGCCACCATCAGGAGGAGGAGGACCAATTGGAGGGCAGGGAGATTCAAACGGAAGAGGAGATTACAATAAGTTACAAGGGCAGCCCCCTTGTTATGTAACAACAGCACACATAACCCTGAGCCCTTGGAAAAGAGGCAACTGGAAGAGGAACCATTTGGTGACAATCAAGTATGGGCAGCGGTACTGGCCCAAGAAGAGCAACGTCATGCAGAAGTCATGTGACAACGGGCTGAGCACTATGGCATGTCGCCGAGTACAGAAGACTCATGTGATGAAGAAGAAGTCGAGTGCATGTTTGTCACGGTTCCACATCCATGTTGTGTTGACTTAACGCTGCACTGGGGTTCACTGATCACATGACTTCCAGTCATGTTCAAGTGATCCTTCATTCCTAGGCAATCGGCTTTGACTTGCTCGATGTCGACGTGAACGGTCTGAGGTTCCCCTTGTCTGTGGGGCTGCTTGGCAGTCTTCCTGACTAATCGCATCAAAAGTAGATGATGATAGAGCACTAGGTGAGGAGCACTAGGCAAAGAACTAGATTGGTGGAAAGAATATAAGTTGCTAAAGCTAAGGTATGAAAGCAAAGTCCTTAGCCCTTATATACACAAGAGGGTGCAGGTTTAAACCCAGCAAACCCTAATACCGCTATCCTAGGAATGAGTCATCCAGGAACCACAACGATAAGCAAAGTCTGAGATAAGAGACCATGAGGCGTGATAAGCATAGCCCCCCAAGATAACAATACCGTAAGTCCATGATATGCAATGATAAACATACATGTTACGTTGCCACAACAATGTTGCCTGACTTAGGCGCGATGAAAGGCATTGACTGATACTAAGCACAATCCGATACACGAAGTGTTGAGACTTAATGTGAGGATGTAAACACGTGACTCTTCTGATTACACAGCATTGAAGGTGTCTTCGCTCTCGATGTCTTCAGTATGGAGTACGACTCCGAAGACAAAGGCTAGGACGAGAAGTAGAGAAGAAGAGCAGGCGAAGGGGAAAGAAGTTGGCAGTCCTAGGTTGGGAACAATAGTGGTGATATTGAGAAGACCAGGATAGAGATCCATGGTCTGAACAATAGTCCTTATATACAGTTGTCAAGGGCTTTCAAGCTCCTCCCGAATTGTAAAGTAACCAATAGCGTAACTAGCTCAAACCCTAGTACAACTATCCTAGGAATGCGTCATCATCTATCTTACATGTGATAATCGTGCTTCTCTGCTGACTGATGTGATAAGTCCATGACTAATTACCGCTGACCATCGTAGTCATAACCAATGTGTCAGTGTCTTGGTCAGTCCGTGACATCACCCCCTTTTCAGGTGGGACATCCATGTTCCACGTGATCCCATACTTCCTCTGGATCCATCATCGAACCTCTCTGTTCCTCAATCCGTCCCAGTCCGTCAGCCATTTCTAGTCGCCTAATGCAGCCCAACTTAGCTGTGTTGACCTGCCCGAATGCTCTTTCCAGCTCCACGATCTGCGCCTCCACCCTCTTTTGCTCATCTGCCAACGTCCGGTATCGATGGACCTCTGCCTTCAGGGTGTCATTGTGAAGATCTTTGATGCACCGATCCACGATCCACTTGTCTTCATGTTGGGACTCAAGATGAGCCAACTGGTAGTGGGAATAGACGGGGTGTTGGTGCATTGAGTACGTGGGGGCCACATAGAGTGGTTGCGTGTTACGTAACGACAGCGCACGTGACCCCGAGCCCTTGGAAGAGGGGCAACTGGAAGAAGAACCATTCGGCGACGACCAAGTATGGGCAGCGGTACTTGCCCAGGAAGAGCAACGTCACGCGGAAGTTATGCGACAACGGGCCGAGTATCACGGCATGTCGCCAAGTACGGACTCACGTGACGAAGAAGAAGTCGAACGGATGCTGCAAGACACGCAAGCAAGGATGGAACGGCTCTCCCTAGAACCGGATGAGCGGCATTTGCCGGGTGAGCGATCGGCTTATGCACGGACAGAATCAGAGGAATGATCACGTGACCTTATCAGGACGGCACGTGACGAGTCTAGAAGCGGCTGGAAGGCCATGGACTATGCCTTATCGTAGCGCCTTGGGGCACGATAGGCGAACGCATCATCATTGGACAGGACCCTTATCATTCTTATCTCCTTATCCCCTATCATCGGCATTAAGGGCATGTGTACGTTTATCATTGCATATCACGGACTTACGATATCGTTATCTCGAGGGGCTGTGCTTATCACGCCTCATGGTCTCTTATCTCGGACTTTACTTATCATTGTGGTTCCTGGATGACTCATTCCTAGGATCGTTGTACTAGGGTTTGCTGGGTTTAGACCTGCACCCTCTTATGTATATAAGGGCTAAGGACTTCGCTTTCATACCTTAGCTTTAGCAACTTGTATTCTTTCGCATTCAATCCTAGTCCCTTGCCTAGTGCTCTTCGCCTAGTGCTCTGCCATTCATCCTTGGTGCGATTAGTCAGGAAGCCTGCCAAGCAGCCCCACAGACAAGGGGAACCATCGACCGTTCACACCAGTTTCGAGCAAGTCGAAAGCCGAATACTTAGGAACGAAGGATCACCTGAACACGATTGGAGTCACGTGATTGGTGAACCCCAGCGCAGCGTTAAGTCAACGCAATACGGCCGCGGAACCGTAACATTGCGGGTAGACGAGGTCAGATTCATCGATGACCCCGAGAACGATGGGG
Organism: Lactarius psammicola; assembly: GCA_025769895.1. Lineage (NCBI taxonomy): Eukaryota > Fungi > Basidiomycota > Agaricomycetes > Russulales > Russulaceae > Lactarius > Lactarius psammicola. Next base: position 10,599 of record WTXK01000234.1, read on the forward strand.
TTTGGGCACATGATGGTTTGCACATACTTGGCCTGGCATGTGACGCCATTAACAGTGATGGGGAATGCGATCCAGTGGGTGCCCTTGTTTTCCCAGAACCCTGGCGGCGGTTCCGTCTTGGTGCGGAGATCTCCCATTGCTGAGTGCATGATCACCTGGCCCACACGGACATCCTCTCGGTAGATGTTGCTACCGGTGGTAGTCACTGCGTGGGGTGTGTCATCGTTTATACTTCCGTAAGAGATCTGGGGGTGCTCAGCTGGGTAGTACTGGTCCTCCTCTTCGTAGATATCTCCGCTAGTCGAGCTGCCTTCTGCTGCTGTCGTCGTTCCACTGCACGTGCGAACTGTTCAGTTCGCCAGGCTTTTGCCATTTTCTTCCACTCCCCATCCGCAGTCTTGCGCCACTTCTTGAGGCACTTGCAAGAGTCGGCCAGCTCCACTGTTTTCGTCCTCTTCTTCCATGGCTTGGTCAGTGGGGTGATCGTTATGTCCACTTCCTGCACCTCGTACGTCCCCTCCGTCTGGCACAGTGAGCATCAGTTGCTGAAGTGGAGGAGAGGGCATTGGGCCCTGCGCTGGATTGGGGAATCGATGTAATACTTCTGCGACTTCTTGATGGGTGATCGGAGTTCCCCCATTATTCTCGGCATTGATGGCAGTGCGCTGTATGCTCTGCGTGGCCTCAAGGGACAGAAGTCCTTCGTCCAGTTTGGCTCCAAAGACACACGTCGGGGTGCCACAGTAGTAAGAGGACATTGCATATGATGATGGGAAGGGCGTGTTGGTAAGAGTAGTAGTGGTAGTGGGATGAGAGAACTTAGTGATATGAGCTCGCCTTATATGCGTTTCTGCAGCTGGGTTTGAAGCTTTGAACTCTTTTATCGCCTTATCAGCAAATATGTCATCCTTGTCCACCCATTGATTGTCGGAGTCTGGATATCCCTTCCATTTGACAAGGTATTGCAATTTTCATCTTCTGCCGAATCGCCAAGAGTCCAGAATTTTCTCGACCTCGTATTCTTCTTCGTTATCTATCAGTTCTGGAGGTGGGTGCTGATAGTTCGGGCCATGTGTTTCCGTTTCACGATAAGGTGTGAGAAGATCGATGTGGAATACTGGGTGTATACTCCACTGTGTGGGAAGTTCCAATCGATAATTAACTGCGGACATCACCTGGATAACCTTAAAAGGTCCGTGTCGTTTGGGCGCAAGCTTGGTGGTTGGTTGATTGGTGCGCAAGTGGTGTCCTTCTAACCACACAAGGTCCCCTATCTTGTGCCTGGGCGTATCTTTGTGTTTGATCCACAATCTTTGCACTCGTTCCATCAGTGCCTTAGCATCTTCTCGGGCTTCTTTGAATTGGTCTACACGAGTGACACCTGTGGGATCGGTGATGGCCTATCGATCCAATCAGCGTGTGGGTTATATCCCATAAGGAGATCGAAAGGGGACTTCCGCATTATCTCATGAGGCCATTGGTTGTGCGTAAATTCCACCATTGGAAGATAGGAGCACCAGTTATCTTGACGCTCATTGGTCCAGAACCTTAGATACTGTTCTAGCCATTGATTGGTGCGTTCTGATTGTCCATTGGTCCGCGGATGATACGCCATGGAAATGTTTTGACTAATGCCAAGGATTTTGCACAGTTCTCATGTGAATTTTGATGCGAAACGGGGATCTCGATCACTGATAATCTTTGTGGGTAATCCGAACCTGGTGAACACGTGTTTGGCATATAGGGTGGCCGTTTCTTCTGCCGTTATCTCTTCGTTACACGGGATAAAGACTGCTGCTTTGATACAGTCATGATCGGTTACCGTGAGAATGGAGTCATATCCCTGTGATAAGGGAAGCTTAGTGATGAAATCCAATGCAATAGTGGCGAACGGCATAGCTTCAGGTGTTGGGAATATAGGTGATAGTGGCGCCTTTGTTGGCCGATTGTTTATCTTGTGGCGTTGGCATTCGGCGCATCCTCTTACGTATTCCATTGCATCTTTGCATATATTAGGCCACCAGTAACCTCTCATGATAAGTTGCATTGTCCTTGCGATCCCTGGGTGTCCGTATACTGGTGAGTCATGGTGCACTTTGATAATTGTTCGCCAGTCATGAAGTCCTCCAGTGACCACGCGTCTACCATCCTTGTACCAAGTTCCTTCTACCTTTTTGAGATGATGAGCGTCAACCCATGGTTTCAGTACCTCTTCACTTTGTTGGTATATTGGGTCTGTTCTTTCCATTTCTTCTGGTGTGATGACTTGAACTAATGCTGGTGCGGCTTCGATGGTACTTGCTCAGATGAATAGGCAGTTAGGAAGTACTGTGACGTCTTCGTTGTCATGTTCGCCCTGGTCGTAGTCTGGTCGCCGTGATAGTGCATCAGTGTGGCCGTTCGCTGTCCCTTTAATGTGATGAATCTCGATGTCGTACTCCATGAGTTCCTGCACTTCCCTGGCTACTCTTCGACTAATCTTCTGCGGTGATCTCCAGTATTGCAGATTCATGTGATCAGAAAAGACCTTAACTTTGTGAGGTGAGCCTGCCAGTAATGGTCTCCAATGTCGTAGTGCTCTGACTATTGCTAGCAGTTCTAGGTCATAGATATCGTAATTGCGTTCTGCTGCATTCAATGTCGCAGAGAAGTATCCAATGGGGTGTCTTTTACCATCCTTCTTGCATTGTAGTAGTACCCCTCCGATTGCGTAGCCAGACGCGTCCACTTCTAGTTCGAATTGGTCTTTAAGAATAGGATGGGCTAGTACTGGTTCGCTTATGATGAGGTTCTTGAGTGTATTGAATGCCTTGTCCTCTGCCTCTGTCCATTGCCATTCTATGTCTTTCCTTGTAAGTTTGTGGAGAGCTCGTGTGTGTGTCGAGAATCCTTTGATGAAAGCGCGGTAGAAATTGCAAAACCCAAGGAATGAGCATACTTGTTTAACAGTAGTGGGTGTTGGCCAGTTGCGGATGCCCGAAATTTTGGCGGGGTCCATGCGTGTTACCCCCTTTTCAAGGATTACCCCCAGGTAATCCATCTGCGGCTGGTGAAACATGCATTTTTTCCAGTTTGAAGTATAGGTCATGTTCCTTGGCCACTGTGAGTACATCTTTGACTGCCGCGATATGCCCTTGTAAGTTTGTCTTTATCACAATGCCGATGTCGTCCATATAGACCCGTATTGAAGTGCCCAACTGATCGTGTTTGGCAATAACATCCCTATAGATGTGATTCATCATCGCCTGGAACGTTGCTGGAGAGTTGGTTAATCCGAAAAACATCACCGTTGGTTCAAAAAGTCCATAGCGTGTTTTGAACGCTGCCTTCCCTTCGTCTCCTTCTTTGATGCGTACATTGTTGTATCCCCATCTGATGTCGAGCTTGGTATAGATGGAGGCATTGCTGAGGTCAAGGATGAGGTCATCGATGAGAGGAAGCGGGTACTGGTTCCGTATGGTCATGTCATTTATTTGTCAGTAGTTCTGTACTGGTCGGAGTTTGCCGTCTTTCTTCTTGATGAAAAAGAAGGGTGATGCGTAAGGGGATTTTGATGGTCGGATGTACCCCTTTTTTTATTGTTCATCCAGGAATTCCTTAAGCGATTTATCTTCGTCCTGCGTCATGGGGTAAACTTTGCAGTCCATGGCGTCCGGTGTCCCTTCTTTGAACTCGATCACGTGGTCCCATGCGCGACTAGGTGGGAATCATTGTGATGCCTGTTCGCTGAATAAGGTGGAGAACTCAGCATATTCTGGTGGCAATTCTGCTGCTTTTGTGTATTGGCCTGCTTGTATGGCCATATCTGTTGCCGCTCCTTGTGCTTGGATCTCTTCTAATTCTAATTCTTGCACAATCTCCTCTTTCTTCTCTTTGGTTAGAGCTTTCGTAATGGTCGTCCTTAATGGTGTAACTTTGAGTGTTTGGAGTATGGTGGGCGTTATCTCAGTTTTGATAGTGGTGTTACGCCAGTCTATCAATGGTTGGTAGGTCGCCAACCAGGGGTAACCAAAGATAAGGTCTTCTCGTCCGATGTCTGTAAGTAAGAACCTCATGACTTGTTCTTTTCCATTGTGGAACACTCTAAGATTGGTGTAGTGCGTGATGAGCCCTGCTTTGTTTTCAGTGTCATTGACGTTCCATATTTTTCGGGACTTATCTAATCATTGGATGCCAATACCCATGCGTCATGCGAACGCGGGTTTTATGAAATTGTCAGTGGCTCCAGAGTCTACTAATGCTTTCTTATCGGCCATTGCGTAACTTGTGTGGATTGAAACTGGAATTTGTAGAGAATGGAAACAAGTCATTATCACAGAGTTACAACATACTGCCCTCACTGTTACGCTCACACGGGCGATCATGCGACGTGCGACCAAGTCAAGTTCAATAGAAGTCGATAGTCCGGTCAAAGACTAAGTTCGGTGATACTACTTGGAGCAAGGCTCAACAAGAGTGAGAGGAAGTGACTCGAAGGTCCTTCTGAATGACAGAGGCAAGGCAAAAGACGAAGGCCCGCACGTTCAACTAAAGGTATCCTCAGAAAGGAATCCCTCTAGAGTCTGTGGAATCCCTCTAGGATCGTGAGACTGAAGAGTGTGATTCAAGAAGAAGTTGAGTCTACTGTACAAGCTAAGTAGAGAGCGACTTATATACTAGTACAGCACCAAAGAGTCACAAACAGATGGTGCGATTCTAGGATCCGGGTCCTAGGAATGAGTCATCGTACAGTAACATGTGATACTAGGAAAAGAACGCCATAGAAGGCCATAGAACAAATCATCAGTCAGCATTGAGTCATATGAGTAATCAGTATGAGGTAAGTCCGGCACTTGTACGTATATGAATGGAAATGAGTCAAAGTAAAAGTATAAGCAATGAAAAGTGTCCGGAATCGTAACACTCACCCAGGCCGATGGGTTCAGGTGCTCGGAAAACCCTCTTCCCAGAGCTTCTTAAACACAATATCCTTCACTTCGTCCGTATCTTTAGATACTCCGGTGAGGAATTGGTTTGCGCATTCTTGTGTGGTTATGGGTCTATTGCTTGTGGCGGCCACTCGTGGCTCTTCGTCTTCATATGCTTCGATGTATCGGCCCCTGCTTTGTCGTGGTGCAGTACACTGGCGACTGATGTGACCTTTCTTTTGACAATTATAACAGGTCACTTCCCTGAAGTCACGACGGTTGCCGTGTTGTATGAACCCTTGTCTTGGTGTGAACGGTGGGTTTCGGGGCTTGTTTTGTTGCTCGTATCGTTCTAGTACTTCTTCTGCATTGGCAAGTCTTCCTCTGGTTCTCCCTGCCGATGTGTCCATCGCATTGGGGTCATTGGTGCGTCGGAATCCCCCTGGCATACGTGGGACCCATGTGTCGTTGTTGGACCTTCCTGCGCTTCTCTGATCCAGGTGTGCTTTCATGTGGATGTACTTCTCCTGTCTATTCAAGACTGCGTTCTTCCATTCTGCATATGTTTGTGATTCGTCAAACTGATAGCAGGCTTCGTATAACCCTCTTGGTAGTCCATTGGTAAAGAAGTCAATTGTAAGAGCCGAGTCCAGTCGATATCCTGCTTGTCGTGCCAGTTTTTCAAACAATGTGACATAGGCATCTACGTCACCTCCTTGCATCTTGATGCCCCTTTTCAATATGGTATGGGCTTGCTCTCTTTCAAGGGTGTTTGCGAATCTTCTCCTAAAGGCAGTTACTATTTCGTTCCACAGCCACTCGTTAGTGCTGAGGACTCCGTTGTGTCGTACTTGATCACCAATCCATCTGGCCATTGCGACGATCCATTCGTTGACGAGGTCACCTTAGATAAAGGTGAAAAATAACATGCTTCGTTGATAGGGGTTCATCATGACAGGATTGTTGTTGTTGACACCCCAATAGAGTTCCCATTGCATGAGGAATTGTTCTGTCTTAGTGCGATCACCAGTGAATGTGATGGGGGGGTTACCGATGAACTTATCTGATCGTGCAGCTCCTATAGCCACATTGAGTCCTGCGTTAGGGTCTCCTCCTCCTCCTCCAGGTGCTCCTCCCCCTCCTCCGGGTGCTCCTGGGAATCCTCCACCTCTTGGTGGGCATCCATCAGGCAAATCTCCTCCATTCCATGAGTTTTCAGGGTTTTCTGGTGGTCCCCTCCCTTGAAATCTTCCTTGTCCCCCACTTGGAGGGTCGTCTCTGTCTGGTCCTACCGCACGGTACAGTGCAATGTCGTCATCTGTGATTCTTTGTCCATCGTGCATGATTCGGTGTCCTGTCACAGGATCAATTGTCCCAATTGGTTCTTGCATTTCTGCTTCTACGCATACTTGCACTGGTTCTGTCATCGTAGCCATTCATGGTGCAATCGGATACTCAGCTATTGGTGCCGATAGAATATGTTCCACTGGTGCCGCTGCTATGTCACGAATCGCAATTTGTTCTGCAAGTTCGGTGATTTCTTCAATGGCTGCTTCTTGCTCGTGTTGTTCGCTTTCACTTTCATCTTCTGCAGTTTCTTCACTGGCTTCCGATGGCGCAGGTGTCCTTGATGACCCTGATGTGTTGGTTTCGTCTTGTCCGTCTATAGGACCCCAATTTCCTCTTGTTTGCACGTCACGTTCAAGTATGTCGCAACGATATTCTAATCCGGTGGGTCGTATTACGTCCCAACGATTCTGTGGTGTGTTCCAAGTAATTTCCACCCAACAAAGGTTGTCAAAGTTGAACTCAACTGGGTACCACTGTGAGGGTCTTGTGGGGATGTTTACGTAATACCCAGTATCTCCTCTGATTGTTCTCCAACGAGCTGCTCCTAGGTAAATTTGCGGTACATTGCGCTCTCCACATCATTCGATGGTATAGGGCCTAAACGTTCGATTGATGCCCCAACGGTCTCTTGTTGTCAATGCCACTTTGAGGGATCCTGGTCTTAATGTTACGTTGCCACAACAATGTTGCCTGACTTAGGCGCGATGAAAGGCGTTGACTGATACTAAGCACAATCCGATACATGAAGTGTCGAGACTTAACGTGAGGATGTAAACACGTGACTCTTCTGGTTACACGGCGTCGAAGGTGTCTTCGCTCTCGATGTCTTCAGTATGGAGTACGACTCCAAAGACAAAGGCTAGGACGAGAAGTAGAGAAGAAGAGCAGGCGAAGGGGAAAGAAGTTGGCAGTCCTAGGTCGCAAACAATAGTGGTGATATTGAGAAGACCAGGATAGAGATCCATGGTCTGAACAATAGTCCTTATATACAGTTGTCAAGGGCTTTCAAGCTCCTCCCGAATTGTAAAGTAACCAATAGCGTAACTAGCTCAAACCCTAGTACAACTATCCTAGGAATGTGTCATCATCTATCTTACATGTGATAATCGTGCTTCTCTGCTGACTGATGTGATAAGTCCATGACTAATTACTGCTGACCATCGTAGTCATAACCAATGTGTCAGTGTCTTGGTCAGTCCGTGACAATACACATGCCCTTAATGCTGATGATAGGGGATAAGGAGATAGGAATGATAAGGGTCCTGTCCAATGATGATGCATTCGCCTATCGTGCCCCAAGGTGCTATGATAAGGCATAGTCCATGGCCTTCTAGCTGCTTCTAGATTCATCACATGCCATCCTAAAGGTCATGTGATCATTCTGGTGTCGCTGTCCATGCATAAGCCGATCACTCACCCAGCAAATGCCGCTCATCCAGTTCTAGGCACTGTGTGCAAAGCAGAGTTTTCGGTCAAATAAAACCCATAGGAAACTCTGTGGAGTGTTAACCACTTATTGAATTAATATTCCTTGAAAAACTTTGAAAAAAAAAGTTTAAGTTTAAATTTTGGCTGATCGTCCACTGAAAAAAAGAGTTTGCTCTCACAGATCACATGATCAGCCGGAACAATAGAAGTCTATTGTTCCGGCTGATCATGTGATCTGTGAGGGCGGGAAGAGTTTAATTTTGTTTTTCAGGTGGATGATTGGCCCAAATTTAAACTTAAAACTTTTTTTTCAAAGTTTTTCAAGAAAATAAATTTTGATAAGTGGTTAACACTCCACAGAGCTTCCTATGGGTTTTATTTGACCGAAAACTCTGCTTTGCACGCAGTGAGGGAGAGCCGTTCCATCCTTGCCTGCACGTCTTGCAGCATCCGTTCAACTTCTTCTTTGTCACGTGAGTCCGTACTTGGTGACATGCTGTGATACTGGGCCCGTTGTCACATGACTTCCACATGACGTTGCTCTTCTTGGGCAAGTACTGCTGCCCATACTTGGTCATTGCCGAATGGTTCCTCTTCCAGCTGCCCCTCTTCCAAGGGTTCAGGATTGCGTGCGCTATCGTTTCATAACAGTGATGATACAGATTACGGGAAGAACGGACTCTTACTAATACTTATGACCGGTTTAGTAAGTGTATATGTGTCATGGACTCATAGTATCAGTCAGCAACGGAATCACATGTCTTTATAGACTGTGAGGTGTTTTAGCTACTTGTTGTATGGATTGGAGAGGAGCTTTACAGCTGTTTCCATAACTATTGTCCACTTGAATATACACACACAGGCGGATTCCCAAATCTCAAGAGCGGGGTTCATAATTAAGTAGAGTGTGAAATGTTTGGGATATTAGTTATCTCGCAAAATTGGGGTTATGGAATAGTTGTCCCACCTTTGGGCGCATGCCACTTTGCAAAGTCTGGTTATCACCTCATTGTGGAGTTTTATTGTCGTTGCGACCAACATCCCCCCTCCTCCACCCTCATCAATGGTCTGACAGCACATCTCTAATGACCTCAAAGGGATGGCCCTTCGATGTCCCTTCAGGGACTCTCTGATCTTGTCATTCAAGAATATTCTGTGTTAGTTTCTGTGTTGTTATTTGTGCCTTGGAATGCATAAACACAGTTTGTAGTACATATACCGAGGCAATGAACAACAATAAATTATCACATCTACTCCCCAACATCCCACTATCTCCGGGCAAGGTTGTTCCAGAACTTAATATTCTGGGATTGGTGTGTGGTCACTCCGCTGGTTCTGCAGCACGGTGTGTAAGGCCATTTCGGATGTCTTCGCTATCGGATTGGGCCGCATGGCCGAGCTACCATTTCGGATTTACATTCCCACGTCGCCACACCTACTTCGCCCACCATCAATCGCACACCCACTTTGCCCACCATCAATCGCTTTCCTCATTTCCATCTTTCTTTCCCTCTCTTTCACCCTCATCGCTCTCTATCCACTCATTCTCTCACCCTCATGCTGCGACGAACCGATGCCAACCGCCTTGCAAACGGCTTGAAGGTCACTTGGATCTGAACACAGGCGTCGCTTCCCCGCGCTTCGAGCACTCTCAATCTTCCTTCCCATTCTCACTACCTTGGCCCTCTCTTAGCTTAGCTTAGCTACATTTTCTTTTGTATTTAAACCAATTCCTTTCATGCTGAACAAATGATAGATGAAAGGGACTGCTCGCGTCACCCCAATTCCCCCCTTTTCCTTTGCGCATGAATTCGACTCAAGTCAGGCCCAAACGAGGGCACTCAAAAACAAATCTACTCGACGTTGTCTCTCTCAGTCTCGCTGCTTCGGACGGCAATCGTTTCTAGTCTCATCTTGTCTTGTCTTGTCTCTCCTCCCTCCTCTTCCCCTTCCTCACACCGCCTTCAAACTCACACTACCTCAGCGTCCTTACAGCGGATCGCATCATCGCCATCGCAGGAATCTAGTCCTGTCACCGCAAGTTGATGAGTTTGCCGATGACCCGCCACACACCCCACCGCACACCCCGCCTCGCACCCTGCCTGACAGCTAGAAATGTAATTTTGAAAGGAACCTATTGCATCTGACTATCTTATTGTACTGTACTGTATTAAATTTTTTGAATGAAGACTGAGATAAGTTGGTACGTGGCTTTCTATGCCCTTCTATTCAGTACCACAGGAACGACTTCACAAAGAGTGGGTCATGAGGTTTTAATTTCTAATTAACTAACTACAAATATTTTATGAAAAAACTTCGGCATGAGTGATCGCACACCCTTTCAAACCCCACCTGTGTCCACTGACGAAGACAGCGGACAATAGTTATGGAAACAGCTGTAAAGCTGCCTTGATATATGTATATAAGTCATCATATTAAGACCAAGGCCCTTCAGCTTGATCTTCTTCAATTTCACTTTTAACTTGTATCCTTTTTCTTACAGGAGGAATTCCATTGCTCATTTCATTACCTTTGGTACTGTGGACACAAGGACATGCAATATTGTCTTGTTGTCATTGAGTTGTATACTTCAACTAAGTTACATACTCATTACCAGTTGATGTCATCACTAAATTGCCTAAGTCAGGCCTACACCATGAAAGCGTAACAATAAAAGTGGCATCAAATCTGACAGATTCCAACCAGTGATGACATGCCCGCTATAAGATGCTGGATGGTAAAGCAACACAATAAGCATCCACAGTTGCTGCTTCTAGCTCCCACCCTATCCTACCCAGTTGCCATGTTCATTAGCACCTATTAAACAACATTAATTACTCTCAATTTGTGGCCCCAGTCTTACATACTCACCCAAGCACTTGCCCTAATTGTTATGATCCGGACGCTTCAGTCCTTTCCCATGTATGTATCCACTTACCTTTGTTTCGGTTTTGTTATCTCTGTTACCCCATTGGTGTGTCTCCCTTGTTCCATATGTGGTTTACTCCATATTGTCTTGTGCTTCGGATAAGAAAACCTCAGATAACAACATTTACATATGTCTGTCCTTGTGTGTTCGTCTTTGTGACTTGAGCACTATATATACTTGTACTTTACACTGTAGGAAGCCAGACTTGGCTTCGTTTGCAATCTAGCAATCTTGCCTTCGTACCTTTGGTGTGAACAGTCCTTCTCTCATCTTGTGAACCACCTCTCTCGACTCTAATCGAGTCAAACCCTCCTTCGAAGTCTTTGCAGTTGTACTATAACAACGCCACACCTGATTGACTTAGTTCGCCACCAAGATTAGGCGTAGAGAAGTGTCTTACACTTCGGACTAGGTGTCCTGTCACTAAGTCAGTTGTGCACACTGTGCATAACATCTATTAGACACTACTAGAGTCGTAGCATCGCAGACAATAGACGTCTTTGCTCATCTATTAGTGTGAGCCTTCACGGACACTCTGAATCCTTGAACCACTCCTTGCACAACGCCCCTGCTAGGGCGTAACACTAATACTACCTATCAGCCATATTATTACTACAACACCAATACATTCCAATAGTATTTACAGGAGTATCTCCTATATACATAAGCCAGTAATCCATTGCATGTTGACACCATACATATGTTGGAGTTCCGTGCCAGCCACACACGCTGAGTAAGCGTCGGGCGACTCCGAGCTGGCTGGGGTCGGAAACGACCAAGTCGAGTACAGCAGCTCTACTATACCTCTATAGACTTAGTGTATAAAATTTTCAACTTATATACTCCGTAGCCTCAGTAGCAACACCTCAGTCTTTTCTCCCGAAGACTGAGGTCAGTTGTTACGCTTTCACGGCATAGGCCTGACTTAGGCGAGTTGAATGGCGACGCAACAGATAAAGAGTATGTGACTTAGCGAAGTACACAACTCTTATGACAACAAGACAATATTGCGTGTCCTTGTGTCAATCAAGAATCCTTTAGAGATAAAGAGCAATGGTGTTCCTGCTGAGAGAAGAGGATACAAGTCGGAAGTGAAATTGAAGAAGACCAAGCTGAAGAGCCTTGGTCTCAATACGATGACTTATATACATATATCGAGGCAGCTTTAAAGCTCCTCTCCAATCCGTACAACAAATAGCAATATTACCTCACAGTCTATAAAGACATGTGATTCTACTGCTGACTGATACTGTTAGTCCATGACACATATACTCTTACTAACCTGGTCATAAGTATTAGTAAGGTTCCGTTCCCTTCGCAATCCGTATCATCAGTACTTTACTTTACTTTCCGTATGTTACCTTACTGATTGATACTTAGTCGCACTTTCCTGCGCCTCTAACAGGTAGCTACACTAATACCATTAGTCTTTTCTCCCAAAGACTGAGTCGCGCTTTCCCACGCCTCTAACAGATTATGAGACCTGAGCTTCTCTAAGCCTATCAGAATACACCGTGCTCCATAAACCATCTACACAACAAACATGTCTTCTATCCCATCCAGAAAAGCTTCCCCAGGAAGTGGGGACTCTGGTGGATCATCTGGGAACACCCCTATGCCAAAGGGACACCCACGCATGTACGACATCCCGTTCCTAGATGACGATGGCAGCAACTTCGCATTCTGAAGGTTCCGCGTGCACATGGTCTTAGAACTCCGAGAAATTTGGGCCCTTGTGGATGGCTCTGAAGTCAAGCCTGACCCCAAGACAGACGCCACCGCTCATACCGAGTGGGTCTACAAAGACCGGGAAGCACGTGCACAAATCACTCTCACCCTCAAAGATGAGCCTCTAAACTCGGTTCTATTTGCAACGACTGCAAAAGAATGCTGGGACAAACTGTCAGAACGCTACAAGGGCAAAGGCGAACAGAAAATAGTTTACCTTATTGATGAAGTCTTCCGGAGCACACTCTCCGAGTCTGAACCCCTCGAGCCCCAGATCAATGCCCTCATTCGCGCTGCCAACACCATCTCCAACCTTGGCCTCACACTTGAGGACAAGCTCCTCGCATTCGCCATCATTTCCTCCCTTCCAACCTCCTTCTCCACGCTAAAAACCATCCTCTCTACCACCAAAACCTCTGACCTTACAAGCAAATATGTCAAGTCACAAGTCATCCTTGATGAGCAATGCCATGTGCGTGAGTCAGGGGTTGGTGCCACCGCATACTTCGTAAAGGCTGCCAAGAAGGGGAATAGGTTCAGTGACAAGTCAGAAGGGCAGAAGAAAAAGAAATGCACGCACTGCAAAATCCGTGGACACAATGTGAGCGAGTGCCGAAAGCTTAAAAGGGAGCAGGAGGAGGCAAAGGCAAAGGCGAGCAATGACTCCACACCCAAGCTGAAACCCACAAATGCGTCAGCAAAAATCGCCGTCGCTGAGGAACCTGTCTCTGATTCTGACACAGTCCACCTCTTCAAAGTGTCTCAAGGCCTGCCTATCCATAGTGATCTGCAGTGTCAGTGGATTGTCGACTCTGGGGCATCACGCACCATGTGCTTCAACCACAAGTGGTTTTCCCACTTCACACCTCTCTCAACCCCAGTGAAGATTGTTCTGGGTGACAATAGCTCCATCCTGGGCATGGGTGTTGGCCGCATCGCTGTCGAAATGAAGGCAAAAGGAAAATGGAACCGTGCTGTGTTGCAAAACGTCCTCTATGTCCTGGAACTTCATGGGAACCTCTTGTCGGTCTCCCAGCTTGCCCGCCGTGGCGCTGACATTCACTTCACTGAGGGGGGGTGTCAGATCCATGACCAACAAGGCATACTCACCTGCGAAGGCTTCCTTCATGGAAACCTGTACATCATGCCCATCCGCGTCACATCACCCGAAAGTGCCCGTGTGGCAGTTGCCCAAGTCGACACATTCCCCACTGATGAGGATAGCTTGACCTTAAACACCGAAATTGAAGCTGCGTTAGTGGCACGCAGTGCAACATCTAAAGCTGATGTTCACACCTGGCACCGCCGGCTTGGCCACCTTCATGTCAACGCCGTCCTAAACATGGTGCGCAAGGGAATGGTCAAGGGAATGGAGATCACCGGGAGTCCATCACTCACCTCAAATCACTGTGACACTTGCCTCAAGGGCAAACAAACACGTGCCGAAATCCAGAAGTCCACCGAAACACACGCAAATGAGATCCTTGGCCGAGTCTTCTCTGACGTCTGTGGGAAGCTCCCTACACGCTCACACCGTGGTTTTGAGTACTTTGTCACCTGGATTGACGACGCGTCACACAAGGTTTTCGTAACTGGCTTGTGTGAAAAGTCCGAGGTGTTCACACACTTGAAGGCATTCATCGCACGTGCTGAACTTGAAACGGGCAAACACTTGAAGAACCTCCGCACTGATGGAGGGGGCGAGCACACCGCACACACAGTGCAAGCATACCTAAAGGACAAGGGAATTCAGCATGAAATGACCACACCCGACACGCCGCAACACAATGGCGTTGCCAAGCGCATGAACCGCACACTCCTGGACAAAGTCCGGAGCATGCTACATGACACTTCCCTCCCTGAATCCTACTGGTACAATGCCCTCGAATATGCAGCCCTCCTCCATAATGTCACACCGACGTGCACACTTGATGGGGTCACACCTGAGGAATCTTGGAGCAGGAACAAACCCGATGTTTCACACATCCGTGTTTTTGGTTCACAAGCCTTTGTCCACGTCCCAGATAAGCACCGCAGCAAGCTGGCCACAAAGTCATTAACATGTACTTTCCTTGGTTATGCACAAAACCGGCATGCTTACTGTCTCATGCACCGCCCAACCAAGTGCTTCCTTGAGTCGCGCGACGTCATATTCGATGAAGGGGGGACCGAGAAGCGCTATGAGCGCATAATCCTCGAATCTGCCGCTGCCGATGTGAACGGGAACACATCTGGAGGTGATTCCCCACATGTCGACACTGTTCCTAAAGAGCCTACACCTACAGCACCCAAAAGTCCGTCAGAAAGCGAAAGCGAACAGGAGATAGAAGAACTACTTACTCCTCCTCCTCCTGAGCCCGCACCTACAACAACACATCCCAAACGAAGCATGCGCACACCAATCCGTGATGATGATCCCTGTTACTCTGTCACCTCATATGGCAGACGTAAGCACACAGAGCATGCCAAAGCCGCTCATCTTGAAGATGCAGACCCACGCACCTACACTGAGGCCATGGCACGCCCAGATGCCGCAGAGTGGGAAGTTGCATGCCTAGATGAAATGCGCGCATTCGAGTGCATGGGGGTATACGAGATTGTACCATGGCCATGCAGGAAAAATGTTGTGGGGTCCAAGTGGGTGTTCCGAATTAAACGCGGACCCGATGGCAAGATACAGAAATACAAAGCCCGTGTTGTCGCACAAGGCTTCACCCAAGTCGAGGGAATCAACTATGATGAGACTTTTGCACCCATCGCCAAGTTCACATCGCTCCACACAATCCTTGCCCTTGCCGCCGAACTCAACCTAAAAGTCCAGCAAATGGACGTCAAATCAGCTTACCTCAACAGAGAACTAAAGGAAGAGATATATATGAAACCTCCTCCTGGATTTGACGTTCCTGAAGGCATGGTCTTGAAGCTCGTGAAGGCAGTCTACGGAACGAAGCAGGGTGGCCGCGTCTGGTATGAAAGTATCAGAGACACGCTGCGCTCAATGGGATATGAACGCACCAATGCTGACCATGCAGTTTTCATCCGCGTCCAAGATGGCACCCTGTCAATCATTGCACTATATGTTGACGACATTACTATGGCATGCAAAAGCCTTGAAGTTATCAGCCAAGACAAAGAAACGCTCAAGAAGCATTACCAAATGACTGACCTTGGCAAAATAACCTGGATCCTGGGCATGCACGTCACGCGCGATCGAGAAGCGGGCTGGATCGCCCTATCGCAAGAAAAGTACATCTGTGAAGTCCTAGAACGTTTCGGAAAGTCAGATATTTGTCCCATCAGCACGCCGACACTCACAAACAAACACATGATCAAAGTGGACTCACCCGAGATCGATGTCCGGTCGTACCAGCGTGCCATTGGCGCACTCATGTATCTGATGCTCGGAACACGCCCGGATCTGGCCTACACAGTGGCCGCGCTTGGATGACACTCTGCCTGCCCTGGAAATGAGCATCAGCATGCACTCAATCGCGTTTTCCGTTACCTTCGAGCCACAAGCGACTGGAAGCTTGTATTCCAGTGAGGAGCTTCCAACGGAGTTGCCCTGCAGGGCTTTGTAGACACCAACTGGGCTAGCGATGTAAATGATCGCAAGTCGACCTCGGGATTTGTCTTCATGCTTGCTGGTGGAGCCATAAGCTGGAGCTCCAAGAAGCAGAGCTCAGTTGTGCTCTCGAGTACTGAAGCCAAATACATTGCTGCAGCACATGCAGTGAAAGAAGTCATCTGGCTGCGTTGATTACTACTTGAAATGAAACAAAAGATTGACTTACCTACCACCCTCTTTGTGGACAACCAGTCCGCCATCGCCATCGCACAAAATCCGGAATTCCATGACAGATCCAAACACATCGAAGTCCGGCATCACTTCCTCAGACAAAAACTTGAAGAAAAGGACCTTGATCTTGCATATATTCCCACTGGAGATCAAGTTGCTGATGTCTTGATGAAGGGCTTGGTGCGCGAAAAACATAATCGATTTGCGGAGGTGATGGGCTTACAACATGTGGACTGAGGGGGTGTGTTGGAGTTCCGTGCCAGCCACACACGCTGAGTAAGCGTCGGGTGACTCCGAGCTGGCTGGGGTTGGAAATGACCAAGTCGAGTACAGCAGCTCTACTATACCTCTATAGACTTAGTGTATAAAATTTTCAACTTATATACTCCGTAGCCTCAGTAGCAACACCTCAGTCTTTTCTCCCGAAGACTGAGGTCAGTACTTTACTTTACTTTCCATATGTTACCTTACTGATTGATACTTAGTCGCGCTTTCCCGCGCCTCTAACAGGTAGCTACACTAATACCATTAGTCTTTTCTCCCGAAGACTGAGTCACGCTTTCCCACGCCTCTAACAACATACCCTGTCCCACACTGGCACTGGCAATTGAGTGAACGGCTGGCTGGGCTTTGGGTTGAGCAGTGTTTCAATTGGGGGCATGACAATTGTGACTGTCCGATGATGGGGGGGGGTGTCCAAACATGGGGTTAGGGACAGTATACTATGACAAAGGACCAAGGCGCATCACACTTGGAAATTGCTGAAACAAATGTCCCCAGTCATTCCAGAGTGTAACGAGACGCGAAGTTGTGATAAAAAAGGAAGGTGGGTGTGGGAAAGTCTCTTACATGGCGCACGACAAGGGAAGGAGTCTGCAGTGGTGGTACAGATAGCAGTAGAAAACTTCCCGGACCGAGTGTAGCGTGCATCGCCTTGTAATGTCATGGAAACATCTGACGGCCTCTGCGACGTTGGGTGTGGGTACCGGGACTGTCCTTTCTCCTTTTTGTGGAGATCAGCATTCGTGTTCCGCAAGGATTCTGATCAAACAAAGAAACAAATACAGGAAAGATGTAGTCCCCCTTATAGGATGTAGTAAAGGACGAGATGATACAACGATATTGCGAGTAAGTTAGACAGGATGGATTGGTGGATCAGGTAAGTCAACCGAGTTGGCAGACATGTCATGTCACGTGCGCAGGTACCTTGGATGATTGACGCCGCGGCCGCATCAACAGACTTCAGCGCTTCAGCGTCCGTCACTTGTCGGATCTGTCAGACGCATGAATGGCGCCCGCGCCCGTCACTCGCACTGCCTTCCACTCGCTCTCACAGACTTGCAGTTCTTCTCTTTCACTGATTATGCTCAGTGGCTGTGTTTCAGGTTCTGGCGTGGTCCATCTCTCAAAGTACCAAAGTATCGCCCCCTTGCATCTATATATATGATAGTACAAACAGCTGAGGGACCACTGCCTTCGCCCTTTTGATCTTCCTCATTGGCACGTTCCCTTCCCTTCGTGCCATGTCTCCCCACTTCAAAGGAACCCGCCGCTTCCGCAAATCTTCCACTTCATCCGCTCACAAACACAAGGCCCTCCTCATAGGGATCAATTACACGCCCTCCGCCGACGATAACGAGCAAGGCCATCGCCAGCTTCAGGGCCCAGTCAACGATGCGAAGGAGATGAAGAAGGCTCTAATCGGTGGGGTTTAGATCGCCGCTCCCCCCTCACGCGCTCAACGCTACTACTACTCCCAGAGCTCTTTCACTACAAGGAAGAAGATATTCGTCTGATGACGGATGAAGAAGCGAACGGCAACACGGCGCTGTGGCCCTCCGAGGCAAATATTGTGAGTCTTGGTTCTAGCATACGGCCGTATGTTTATGACTTCCGTTGTCACTTCCCACGCTTTCTGATACTCCAATAACTATTTGATGGGCTCAGACGGGGGCATTGCACGATCTCGTCCGCGACGCATCCCCCGGAGACGCGTTTGTATTCTTCTGTACGTCTCTTCCTCTGTTCACCCTCTTCCTCCCGGTCATCACTTCCTTAGATGCTGGTCACTCTGGCCAACAACCTGCCATAACTGACCCCAACGAAGACGACAACCTCGACGAATGTCCGTCCAATTTTATTCTTTTTTCCGTTCCCCTCAGACTCCGACGTCACGTTTGGATGTAGATATTGTGACATGCGATTTCAAGATCATCCTCGACAATGTGAGCCTCGCGTTGGTAGTATGCAGCTATCCGATGCTGAACACTCGTAGACTCTTCGCGAATGTCTCGTTGATCCACTTCCGAAGGGTACCCGCCTAACGGTGAGAATATCATAATTGCGTTGTTGGGTTATGAGAGCGCGTTCTAATTACCTTCTGTAGGCCATCCTGGACTCATGCCATTCGGGCACCCTTCTCGACTTGGACCATTATTCCTGTCACTGGTTCCTTGGTAAACGCACCCAAAGTACGTTTATACCACATTTTCCTGCGTTTACCTATTCATCTCTCACGCACGTGATTGTCTAGCCCTCCCAGAGAGTGCGACTGCGACACACCACGACAAGCCTCGCCGCCGCCATACCGAGGACGTCAGGGAACACAGGCTCGTGCGCAGCGCCACTCACTGGCAGGTGTTCCGAAGGACATTCTCCGGCTCCGTGACGGCCGCGCTCGCGATCGTGCGTCTTAAGACCCGCTTGGCGAATAAGCAAAAGCAGGTCGCGGGCGATACTGGTGACGTCACTCCGCGGACACCCGGTAGCATTCCGCGTCCCCCCTGCGGCGGCTGGTACTGCGCATATGCTTTATCCAATGGCCCTCTTGTAGTATGACATTCCTCTCTGTTTTCTGTTGCTTGATTGACGATATCGGTACGGTACAGGTATCCGTATCGTCGTGTTCTGACCATGAACGTACATGGGAGGACAGCCAGAACAAGGGTAAAAGTATGACCGGGGTACGTGCAACGCTGTTTCTTATATCAATCAAATCACGCGTTTATCTGTACTTTTTTCTTTTTAGCAATTGATCAAGATTTTGAGTAGGTTTTTTGGTTGTCTCTTTCTGGCATATCATTTAATAGCACTGGACAGGGAAAAATCCGACCATCAAGGTGGGCGACCTGGACCAGCAGTTGAGGTAAGTGTATCTACCTCGACCGTTGATCTGTGTCAGTTGACTATTATCGAATTTTTTTCAGGAAGAAACTCTCGAAGATGGCGTTCAAGCGCGTACTGAATGCTAAGAGGGTATTCAAGACGTTCAGCGCCAGATTGTCACCCGAATTGCGGAAGAAATGGGAAGACGAGTACACCAGAAAAGGGCTTTTCCAATTGAAAGAGCAAACGGCCCAAGTACGTCACCTCCCTCCCACTTCTCTTTCACATTGTCTGATCTATTCACGGTTTACGATGGTACAGATCGGAAGCATGCATCGTTTGGTGAGTTTCCTCTCATGGCAAATGCGGTCCTAGGAGCTGATCTGGTTGTGGCGACAGCGCCGGGATGATGAGTTCATTGCCAAACGGACTCGTACGGTCGACCAAGAGTTTTGACGTGTCCACTTCGTTCCCAGTTTCGTCGTTTTCTTTTCATCATTCTATTTCTAAACCACCTCAAAGCTAACATTGCCAAATCACTAATCCCCTGGTCCATTTTCTCGTTCTATCACTCCACCCCGCGATTTAAAGATCAATCGAATTATCGTTATACAAGTTTCTGTGTTTGTTTATGACTTCTCTCCGATACCAGTCCATATGCTCTGTTGTTTGTTTGTCGCACTCTGACCTTGATTACTCGAGCTCTTTCGCTTTGACTTATTGCTTTCTCCACACGTGTATCACTAGCGTTTTTATCTTTTCGATTCGCTTGTTCTTGGCCGTCCCACCCTATGCGGGTTCACACTCTCCGATACGCATGAAAACAACGCGCCAGTCACACCAAAACTATGCACCGTATCACACCAGTTTGCAGCACGTGTTTCAACGTGTCGCGTCCATTTGTCTTGTCATGATGCAGTAATGTCTGAGATCTGAGATCTGAGCATTCACATGGACTCGTGCACTCGGCATCTCTCTTCCTTCAATTATTCGATCCGAGATGTTGTATTTTACTGGGGCAGGTTATTCATTGTACGAGTCCCACCCTGCAGACAGGTGAATCCGGAACTGAGGTTCATATCCAGGTGCCCAGTGGGCCAGCAGGGCTCACTTAAGGACTTGTACCAACTCTTCTCAAGCCCCCCTCATCGGTAGGGTAGAAACTTTTTTTTTAAAATTCCAATTTCGTGCGCTCGAGAGTACAGAACCCTATGTAGCACGTTACTTTATGGAGTCCGCATTACTAACTCCTGTGAGTGTGTAGATCCTCCTCCAGAAAAGCAGCTCCCTGGTGCCCAAAGGCCAACGTCGTGGTGTGCCACAAGCGTTGAATGCATTGCGGCCGGGTGGATTTAAATGGAGGCCGTCGCGACTGGTCCGCGGGGTGAGTAGACGAAAAGAATTGTGGGGATATGCGGAGGGGGTAACCACTTGCCCGCAGCCGTCGTGGCTGGAGTCAGGTTATATAATATACCCGGGCCAGTGGCCAGCCGTCGGGGAGCATGCCAGTGCGTATCAAGTTTACGAGCCTTGCCCCACGCTTCGGGACCGGCGAGGCACCAGCCTGACGGGATTTACCGGCTTGTACGTGCATCGTTCCAGCCTGAGTGGGTCGCCTCGTTTTCTCGAGCCAGACGAGGTTCTGGGCCGCCCGAGCCACATTCTAGAACAGAAACCAATATCGACACCGAAAGTTCACAGCCTTCCGTACCAATGTCTATTCAAGCAGGCGCCGGGTGGTAATCGATAGTCCCACACACTTGGACTATGCCAACTCTGGAGCTGTTCGCTGCTACACCATCCGGCACTACAACACTTCATCCACGGCCCCTATGCCTCTGTTTAAGACCGTTTTTCTTGTTTTCAGATCCATTTTCGTGCGTCTTGCGGTGTGGAACTCTGTGCAGTACTAAATGGTTGTCCCAAACTCTTTCCTTTCTTCTACTATCATCTGATCGCGCAATTGAGTCGAATTGCTTTTTCAATCCCTTATGGATAAATGAACGGCGTCTGTTTCGACAGCATAGGATCTTATCGTGCTATACCTGCTGTCCCACTGCACAGCCAAGAATTCTGGAATAAGGGTAACCGTCGAAATCCAGGCGTTGCCTTCCTTCTCCCTCCAACCGTCTTCCTCTTTCTTTTTGACCACTTTTTCTGTCTTGCCCCTAGGTGGGTATATGCACACCGTAGTGACGATTCGTTAATACACTGGAAGCCTTGTCACGTTTAGTGGAACCACATAGTATCACTCTCCTCATCCACCCACGAGGCTATCGTCTCCGAGTCCTCTTGTTTCCTTCTAATTTCCGAACCATCCTTTCCATGACACAGAACCTTGTGCATCGTCTCGGCACTTCCGGCTCTGGGTTGCAACACCCAGTAATTGGGATGGAGCAACCAGTCACAGAGCGAACGCATAGCAGTGCGGGATCACTGGGTCAGCGATGCCGGCAATTGAAGTCGAAATTTTGGGGCATTTTACGAGAGCATCGCGGGTAGTTCAAGCGTCCCAGACTCATCAAAGAGGCACCTAATCTCAAACAGAGTATCCAAGCGGCAATCAAATTAAACTTATCCTGTGGGTTTCTGCCTACAAGTTGTCCGTCTGACATTCCCTGATCGACCAAATCGGCAGGGTGGAACGTACTCCTGGTCCTTATCTCACCTTCCGTTTGTACGAACCTTTGATGGCTAAAATTGCCTCTGATATTCTTTCAGATCATTTGTTACTATAGTGGGGTCAATAGTATTCTAGTTTTCTTTCGTGAGTTGTGAAATATTCCTATTAATATAATAACCGTCACTCACTTGTCTCTAGTCTCGTTCCTCGCTATCATCCCCCTTGCCAGGGTAGATATAGTCTTCTTCTCGGACTGAATGAAGCCTCTCACGTCGCAGTAGATCCAGAGCATTGCAGCAGATGAAATTTCAAAGCGCCTCGGGTCTGTGGCTTGGCTGTTCGATATCACATTAGTGAGAATAATTTCTCCCTGTCATGCGTCACACATGGTCCCCGACTCCTGACCCTTGACGAAATCATTTCAGAATAACACGTAAGTGTTGGTTCGTGGTCTGGCAGTGTTACACCTCAACGCGATCTGTTTGTCCAGCGTGGAGCTGATCGTGACAGAAAGAGCCGCCTCCTTTCTGGTCTACCTTCCACTAAGCAGCTGTACAGATCCAGGCTATCCGGAATTGTGAACCGAAGGTCGCGCAGTCGTCTCGTGAGTACTCGATCAATCCTTTCCTGGAGCCATTGTACCATCGAGATCGACCCAAATACGGAATCAGGCGCTTTCCCTGTGTGTGCCATCGATATCTGGCATGGCTAAACACCGATCGATCAGACGTGAATGCAGTATTGTGACCCGTACCCTCCAGGTCAAACTCTTACGTCATGGGTGGAAGCATATCATGTACTTGTCTCCAAGAGAGCATCCTTCCCTCTCTGCCACGCCAGTCTCTTCAGTTACTGATTCAGCTGCCATTTCCAAAACAGTCATCGGTTCCGTCATTACCAACCTATGTGAGCTTCCCCGTATGCTGTCGCTCCTATATGACTCATCTTCATCACACACAGTGGTGGTACTTGGGATGTCCATCTTCATTGGCGGCGCTCGTTTCTCAGAACAGACATTTGGGATGAGTGCGTGTCCCGCGTGTGCCTGTCTTTTACTCTACCACTTACCTTCCCTGTCATGACAACGTCTCTGATAGGCGCAGCCCAGATTTACACGTCCTTACTGATGCTAGGCGTGGCCTCTCTGCTGCTTCCCACCTTGTTTTACAAAGCCGTCAACTTAACGGGAACAGGTGGTGTAAACCTTTTAACAGACACAAAAGTAGGGCCTTATATCCTTGCAATTAGCCATGGTGTTCGTCCATATTTCACCCTCACCACATCTTCCTTACTAATGGCGGCGGATCCAGGTTGTGGTGATCCAGCTTTTCGGTATGTCTTCTTTCTAAGACCGATGCCACCTTTTAGTAACTGTCTTATTGTCACTAGTATATATTTGTTTCCAATTCTTCCAACGATTCTCACACCGGAATATATGGGGGGACAACGATCCAACGATCCAGAAGTCTGTGGAGCACACACCCCAGATCCGCCGAATGCTACGCATCATGTTGAGGAAACGGACTTCAGCTGCGACCACTTCAAATTTTACGTCCAACCTACGCCCCCCGAACACCAGTGAGTCGGACAATGGCCGTGTCCCACAGGGAACACTCCGATCAAGCGCAAGCCCAGAGGAGGAACAAGATGAGAAGCCCCAGATGAGTTTATTTGTGGCAATTGCAATGTTCGTTCTCTCCATCACGGTCTGTCGACCACCCAATTTCATGAGCGGTTCCAAGAGTTAATTGTTTCACAAAGGGTATCTTTATTGTCGGTGGGGCCCTTGTTACGTCTATCGATGATCTCGCATCCAGCATCAATGCTAGCAAGGAGTTTGTTAGCCTCATCATCTTGTCACTTACAGGGAACGTCGAAGGCGGGTCATTCCTTCACCAGTTGACGACTGAACCCCCTTCCATCATCTAATGTCACTTTTCCCTTCACAGAAATCAAGTCCGCTGTTAAGGCGAGTTTCAAGGACAAGCCGTCCGAGGCGCTCGCAGTCACGGTGGGATCGAGTATTGTACGTATTGTCATTCTCCCTTGCATCTGTCGGAGTAAGGTCACGGGACATTTACGACACATGACTATTACTACACGTGACCCATACTATAAACGCGTCCTGGTATACAAACATACGACCCTCAGTCGTTTCCTTACCTCTATGACTGAGGGATCCTAGGTATTATAATATAGTCGTTTCCTTACCTCTATGACTGAGGGATCCTAGTTTTCACAGGTTATGGGCCTTTAATCTAGCGATCCTTCGTCCTCACTTCGACTCATTTATCTTTGCGCGTACTTGAACGCTCTCCTTCAATCTCACTCTTACTGTCCTCACTATGTCCTCTGGCGGACCTCCTCCCTCAACCGTTCCCCCTACTGGAAGTTCTGGTACTGGCTCTGGTACTACCCCCTCGGGGGCACCTAGTGGTGCGACTCCCAGCTCCAGCGGGACCGGCGGCGAATCCGACCTCATCGTTAATGAAAAAGCCTTCGCTTCTGATCCTGCGTGGCCTCCTGACCTCGTGCTTGACCGCTCAAAGTCCAACTGGGAAGAATGGGACAGACGTCTAACCCTTGTGGTAGATCAGCGCCTCTTCTCCTATTACTTGGACGGTTCTTTCCCCTGTCCCGATCCGGCACTTCATCCCCGATCGGCGCTCAACTGGAAAGCGTCTGATCGGGCGCTCCGTGCCTTCATCTTGGAACACATCTCCAACGTCGAATACGGCATCGCCAGTAAATTTTCCATCGCACATGACGTCTACGAAGCACTCCGTAAAAGCCACAAGAGTCTGGGGCCTCACGCGCAAATCCACCTCATGAAAAAGGCCCTCGATGCCCGAATTTCTCTCGCCTCCCCCCTCAACCTCAGCCGCACTCTGAACGACATCGATCGCCTGCATAACAGATTCACTAAGATGGGCAGAATCGACGATGACAAGCTCAAAATCCTCCTCTACGTAAACTGCCTCGACCCTCTCCCCCACCTCCAATCCGCCGTCAACGAAATGCTCCAATCGAGCACCGCAGTCACTTCAACGGATGTCAAGGAGCGCGTCATCCGCGAGGAGCAATTGCTTCAACGCCGTGAAGACCTCGGTATACCACTCACAACCGGTTCCACCGAAAGCACTGCACTCGCCGCCACCACGAGCAAACCACGACCGGTCTGCGCTCATTGTAAGCGCAACAACCACCGCACTGAGTACTGTATTGCTCCAGGGGGGGCAATGGCCGGCAAGTCCATCGAGGAAGCGAGGACCGCACAGAGAGCCGCGGCAGCAAACAGACAAAACTCCCGAGGAAATCGCAATACCTCGAATCAGCAAACCACTACTCAACAACAACCGCAGCCACCCGAGCCCGCCAAACATGGAAACAACCTGCCTGCAAATACCTTGACCGTCAACGGCAAGTGTTACATGTTAGTTTCCGACAGCACCACGCCGGCACTGCAAATCAGCAGCCCCGACAACACTGCTCTGGCCGCCATCACCATGGCTGACTACGACCAGGAGGAGTACTTCGCCATGCTCGCCACGACGGAAGATGCCAGCGTTTCTGTTGACTGGACCAAGACCTCGCAGCCCATCAATGCTCCTGCAGACGGGGCAGTCGCATACTCCACCGGTCGCTGTGACTTGACTCGCGCTGAGCTTCCTTTCATCCTAGATACGGGGGCAACTTGCCACATTTCTCCTGAAGCCTCTGACTTCAAGACTCTCAGCCGTATCCCGCGTCACCCAGTCAAAGGCTTGGCCGGCTCCGCCATCTATGCCATTGGTGTCGGTGATGTCGAACATCTTCAACGTTCTGACCCTCGTCTCGCTTGACAGGACACTATGCTATTCGTCTTTCCGTGTGTATGTGCTGCTTGTGAAGATGCTGGGCTGACCCCTCCACAGTTTCACTGCCACGGTAGCGTGGATCCTTCACAAGCCATTACCTCTGCTTTTTGACACCTTCGAGGCTATCGTTCTCTTCTTTTCGGGTTCGGCCCTTCCCTTTCACATAATAATCTAATTGTACAATGACTCAACGCTGCTACTACACAGTTCTGATCGTAAACTACGTCGTGCAAGATGGGAAATCAAACTGGCTGGAGGGAGTGATCCTCATGTGTACGTGTGTCTAAGTCATCGTTCTCGGGCATGCCGTTTTGCCGCACATCACTCCCACACCCTAGCTAACAAATGTGTTTTAGGCATCTATGCAATATTTGCAGTTACGTTCGGGTTTTACCCAGGATCTGACCTTGCGAGTGAGGTTGTAAGCTGTGCGGTATGATGTTGTCATGTTGTAAGGACTGTGTCCTTACTGCGCTCGAAAATGATAGACTCTACATAGCTTCTCGATTATGAAGCACTACTGTACATACTCCAAGGCTCGCTTACGAATAGGGACATCTATCTCTCGTTTCGCTGTAACGATTTTCCGTCTACGACTCTGTCCGTGTCCGTGTCCGTGTCCGTGCCTCTGTCTCTGTTCTGTTCCCTATTGTCTCAATATATCTACACTTCCTTTTGGGGTTGAACTCTATCGTCGTTACAATGTCGTCGAGGATGATCCCATGATTTCATGTAACAATATCTACATCCAAAGTAGGATGTCAGACTCAGAGGGAAGTAGAAAAAAGAAAAGGATTGGATCATTTGGATGGACATCCATCAAGGTCATTGATTTTCTCAATGTCGCTCGGCCCTCATTGTCATGGTGCGCTGTTGACCACAATGAGTGGCGTCTATTACTAAACAGATGGTCAGAAAGAAAGAAAGGACGAGCAGGTGATAAATACTCACAAAGGAATACAAGCACACTCCTAAAGATGTGTTGCGGACAAGGTCATGCAATTCCCACATCTGGACTGTAATTGGTGTAACACTGTAACTGGTGAGCGCGTGAGGTGAGAACTTGAAAGTTAACTTGAACTTGAAGGCTCACAACATTCGCCTTGGAGGGCACAGCACTGTCCTGTTCACTTCCTTGTCTGTCATCCAGCAAATATCCTCTCCCTTGCAATGGAAGACCTCTGTGAGTGGTGGAGTTAAGCCCGTGAGCAGAAGGGCAACCATGAACATGTCAGTGATGATACGGTTACGGCCCGCTTGAACCTGTTTAGTCAGTAAAACAGGTGGTCTTCGAGCACACGCGAAGACTTCAGCTGATGGCAAGGGGTTCGCGCTGTGAGAGAATGAACGCGATACAAAGGTGATTACATTCGGAGGCCCCTTTTGAGCCTTATAAGTACTCGTACACTAGCGTAGCACAGAAAGTAGTAAGTATGATGTAACGTATAGTGAGACTTGATGCATTACAGCGTCATTTTTACCGTAAAGTAAGTACCCGAGGCGTCAAGCTTGAAATAGTAAGTAAGTAAACAAGATAACATGGCAACACGACGCGAAACATAAGAACACGAAAGTAAACTATGGAAAGACGAGAATAGATCACTACTACAAAGGCTGTGCAAGAATGAAAGGCCGTTGCTAGAATAAGAAAACAAAACAGCGCTTTAAGCGCAATGAAGTAAATCCACCACACCCCCGCAAGCTTGACGCATGCCGAGGGTGGATGCATGTGCCGCTACCTTCCATTTAGGTAGGGCTTTTGTAAGGGCGTCTGCGACCATGTCTTCAGTTGGGCAGTAAAGTAATTTGAGCGCACCGCTGGCCACAATTTGACGGACGAAATGGAAACGCAGGTCGATATGCTTAGTGCGAGCGTGGTAGTTATCATCTGTTGCTAGCTTCAGGGCAGCTTGGTTATCACAATATAGAGGCGTTGGTGTAAGGAGATGCGGGAAGAGTTCGGCCAGGAGTTTGCGCAGCCAGATCGCTTCCTTGGCAGCGTGCGTAGCCGCGACGTACTCCGCCTCCGCAGTAGAAAGAGTAATTAATTCTTGCTTCCTGGAACTCCAGGATATAGCGCTGCCGTCGAGAAGAAAAGCGTACCCTGAGATAGCATGACGATGCTCCTGCGTTGCGCCGTCCGTGTCCGTGAAGCCCTCCAGACCTTGTCGTTCACCGCCGTAAGTTAGCTCGAATGTCTTCGTACCAGCTAAGTAACGAAAGACTCTCTTGACTCCTTCCCAGTGCGCGATACCAGGATTGCCAAGGAATTGAGACAAAGTCGATACGGCGTAAGCGATGTCGGGGCGAGTAGCCACAGCAGCGTACATAAGACTGCCTATGGCCTCGCAGTATGGAGTCTTCTTCATGCGGATTTCTTCATCGGGGCTAGAGGGCGAATGGTCCTTAGAATAGACGAGCCCAGGGACCATAGGCGAGCCATACGGCTTAGCGTCGGCGAGCGCAAAACGAGCGAGGATAAAGTCGATATACGACGCTTGCGAAAGTGAGATGGTATGCGCTGTACGATTGCGCGTAATTTTGATGCCCAGGAGCCAATGAACTGGCCCTAGGTCAGTCAAAGCGTAGCAAGCATTGATCTTCGCTTTATATTGCGCAACTAGCTTGCCCAAACTGCCAGTGAAGATGCAGTCGTCGACATGCACAGCCAGGATAAGAATATCCTTGCCTATACAGGCAAAGAACACCCCCGGGTCTGCCTGGCTAACAGAGAAACCGAGGTTAGCAAGTGTGCGCGAAAGGGTGTTGTACCACTTTCGCCCCGCCTGTTTTAGCCCATAGAGCGACTTCTTTAGCCGCTTCACAAGGCCTGCGTCACTATCATAGCCTGGAGGAGAATACATATAAATTTCCTCGTTAGCGTCTAATTCGCCATTCAGATAAGCGCCATTAAAGTCGAAGCTTTCTATCTCCCAGTCAAGGCGCGCAGCAATAGTGAGGATAAGACGGAAGCTAGACAGCTTAGCGACAGGCGAGAAGGTAATGAAATAATCGACCCCATAAATTTGCGTGAAACCGCGGGCGACGAGTCGAGCTTTGTACTTGTCGACACTCCCATCGGCTTTGTGTTTAATGCGGAACACCCATTTTGAGCCAACGATGTTCTTGTCGGACGGGCGAGGCACTGTAATCCATGTGCCGGCCTTCTCAAGAGCATTCATTTCGCGGTCCATCGCCTCCTTCCAGCGAGGCCAGTCGGAGCAAGACCACGCTTCTGCAAGTGTCTTGGGGTCGGTTTCTGCGTCCAAAATGGCCGCGGTAATGATGTCGTCAAACCCTGCGCTGAAAACGTAGTCAGCGATGTCCTCCCCGGAGGTTCCTTCCCCGGCCGCAATTTGCCTAGCCTTAAACGACGGCTTCGGCACGCGCTCAGACCTGCATGTTGGTTGGGAAGGTCCGCCAGAATTGACTGCCTCCTCGTCCCTTCGAGGAGCAGCCGCTGAAGGAGTGAGCGATGAAATGGTAGAAGGTGCAGATAAAGGTGGAAGGGGAGGAAGTGATGGTGCAATGATCGGTGGTGCTGAACCCGGTCGCGCGGGAACTGGTGGAACTGTTGGTGGTAGTCCCGGCCATACTGGAGCTGGTGCAGGGGGTGGCTGTGGTGCGGCCGCGGGCTGCGCTGTAGCAGGTGCGGTTACAGACGCATAACTTGGCGGTGGTGAGTACAAAGTGACTGTGGGCGAAACGAATTTGACGTTGCGCTTGACGGAAATATGCTTCGTATTCGGCCAGTAGATGCGATGGGCATGAGGACTATCAGTGTCGTAGCCTACCCATCGCGCTTGGGTGGCTCGCGCTCCGAGCTTTGAGCTCTTCGCATTGTGTACCCAAACATGTTGCCCCCACTCCAGAATGCTCCCGAGATTCAGCTTCTGCTTGTACAGCCGCTCATAAGGCGTTACATTGCCAAGAGCCTTAGTCGAAGTTCAATTCTTGAGCCACACAGCGAAAATGATCGCCTCGGCCCAGAGGTTCTTGGGTAAGTCGGCTTGATGCAGCATTGCGCACACGCGCTCGAGAAGTTGGCGGTTGAGCGACTTGGCCATGCTGTTATGCTGTGGCATGTCGTGGGTAGTAAGCCGTCGCTCCGTACCTTGCTCCCAAAGGAAGTCAGTGAATTCGCGGCCGGTGTACTCACCGCCGCGGTCCAACCGGTGTACTCACCGCCGTGGTCCGACCGGAGACATTTGACGTGCGCGCCGTGCTGAGTGCTTGCCCAAGCCGCATACGCCTTATAAGCTCCAAGTGTCTGATCCTTAGTATGGAGGACCTCAAGCCTGGTGTAACGTGAATAGTCATCGGTAAAAGTTACATAGTACTTGCGACCACCAAGGCTCAGTGTGGGCGAAGGTCCCCAAAGATCAGAGTGAACTTCAGCACCAAAAGAATCAGCGAGCGGAGCCTCGCGCTCCTTCCGGATAGCCTTCCGGGTCGTCTTAGCATACTCACAGGAGTCACAAGTGAATGGCGGGAAGTCGTCTATTAAGCGCAAGCCAGAGACTGCATTGCTGCGAATGAGACTGCGAATAGCGTCCGCCGAAATGTGTCCGAGCCTGCGATGAAGCGTGAGAATGTCCACGTGCTCTAGTGACATAGCAGCCATATTAGTGAGCACGTGTTCCACCTTGTACAACCCGTTCGCGCTAGCAGGAATGCTGCCGATAATAGACCCTCCTTTCTTGATTTTGCACGATCCGTCCTCAAATTGTACAGTGTAACCGGCTTTAACAATACGGCCGATTGAGACCACCGTAAGGCCCATGTCTGGCGCGTGCAAGGCATCGTGCAATAACACTTTGGTGGACGTCGGGCCATTCGGCACGTCGATCTGAAGATCTCCCACGCCGACTGCGTAGAAGACGCAATTATTCGCTGCAGTAATAGGACGAGCAGGTATTTCGTGGTACATAACAAATCGCTCATGAAATGGGGACATATGACGAGATGCCCCAGAATCGTACAGTTCTTTCTCTGCGCTGGCTACTTCATCGGCCACCATCGCTGGGACTCTGGGAGTCTCCTCTTCCTCAACTTCTTCAATTACAGCCCACGCTTCGATATCTCCAGATTTTTCTTCTGCTGGCTCGGCGCCCGTGGCAGTGTCACTCTTCGTGCCGCCATCCTTTCCTCCACCACCTCGACGCTTCGGTCCTTGACCCTCCTTGCCGCCGCCTTTCGCCCAACAATCGGCCTTCATATGGCCTTTCTTATGGCAATTGAGGCATTCAATTTGCTTCTTGCCCTTCTTGCGGGCATCCGCAGCGGTAGCGAAAGCTTCATCTTGAGGCTTACCGCCCTTTAAGGTACGCCGATCGTATTCGTCTGTGGCGAGCTTAGTAACGATAGCGGGAGTGGGAGTGGTGCCGCTCATCTCAGCGGCCACAGATATTGCGCTCAAAGTCGACTGGTACGAGGACGGTAACGACCCCATCAGGATCGAGGCGTACTCAGTGTCGGGTACTGTCTTGCCCATCGCCGCGAGCTGCTGGCGCAGGTTTGTCAGTAACTCAAAGTGCTCCCTAACACTATCTTCTTCAGCGCAGTGCGTGGTTTGCAAACGTCTTCCCAAGTCCACCAGGATCATAGTGGTGCGTCCCTCATACAACTGCTTCAGCTCATCCCACACGGCCTTTGCAGTAGTGCCGGTCTTGATGGCATTGAAGACGGTGTCGGGGACTGACGAACCGATAAGCTGCTTAACTGCAGCTTGATTGTTCCGCCATCGCATATCAGGCGTTAAGATACCGATGGTACCCGCATCCCGGTACTCTTGGGTAATGGTAGGGGAAGTGAGGTGGACTAGTAGGGCCGCGCGAATCTACGGCCCACAACATTCTGTCGCGGTACGTTACCCAATTCGAACCGTCCGTGACTAACTTTGTAACAGTTATTTTTGCGTCTTCACTCATCTTGAATGAAGTGCCTTTTGTAATGAAAGAGCTAAGCGTGTGCTCGACAGATAATTGATAAGGGCTCAATAGGGGCTTCTGGTCTGTTATTTAGCAGCACCAGGGCCCATAACCTGATACATTTACGGCCCACTTGAACCTGTTTAGTCGGTAAAACAGGTGGTCTTCGAGCACACGCGAAGACTTCAGCTGATGGCAAGGGGTTCACGCTGTGAGAGAATGAACGCGATACAAAGGTGATTACATTCAGAGGCCCCTTTTGAGCCTTATAAGTACTCGTACACTAGCGTAGCACAGAAAGTAGTAAGTATGATGTAACGTATAGTGAGACTTGACGCATTACAGCGTCATTTTTACCGTAAAGTAAGTACCCGAGGCGTCAAGCTTGAAATAGTAAGCAAGTAAACAAGATAACATGGCAACACGACGCGAAACATAAGAACACGAAAGTAAACTATGGAAAGACAAGAATAGATCACTACTACAAAGGCCGTGCGAGAATGAAAGGCCGTTGCTAGAATAAGAAAACAAAACAGCGCTTTAAGCGCAATGAAGTAAATCCACCAAGTGATCAAAGCAGCCTTCATCTCCTTTGCGTTTTGACTGGTCCCTTGAGCTTACAAGGTCCTTGCTTGTTATTACCGGTAGGAGGTGCATAGTTGGCCCCTATCAAGAGCACCCTGGGTTCAGGAGGGAACCAGCAGGAGACTCGCAAATTTAGGGCTGCATATCATCACAGTATTTTGACAGCTTACTTATGGTATAAA
Organism: Lactarius psammicola; assembly: GCA_025769895.1. Taxonomy (NCBI): domain Eukaryota; kingdom Fungi; phylum Basidiomycota; class Agaricomycetes; order Russulales; family Russulaceae; genus Lactarius; species Lactarius psammicola. The sequence continues at coordinate 43,022 of WTXK01000234.1, forward strand.
TTACTATGAAATTGACCGTCACCTGTACCATAAAGTTTAACAAACAAAATCTTGACGGTACAGTACAGGGAGTTTATGACCAAAAATGGCAGTACGGTATGTACACATAGTGAACACTTCAGTAATTTCTATGTATCTGTCTATCAATGGCTGCACGAGAGACAAGAATGCCACGGACACTGCTTGGCCAACATCTATATGCAATTACTATCTGGCTGGAGACTTGGATGTGCTGATGGATTGAGGTATTTCGTCTTGGTTATATTTCTTAAGATGGCCTTTGTTTCTCTCGGCCTTTCCGCTTTCTTATTTTCATTTCGCGTCTTGTTACATGCGTGTTACTATACTGTCTCGTGTGTGTGTGTGTACTACTTACCGATTCAAGCACTTCGGTTCTCGGTCTCGGGCGTTTTGGGCATCTCAGTTTCGGATATTCCTACTGTAGCAAGGTGACGCTATTTCAGTGTCATCTATTCTCAGCTTACTTTACAAAGTAGTTTACTTGTACGAATAGTATAAAAGGAGGCTCAAAAGGAGCCCCTAAGAATAACAAGTCGTTTTTCTTCCCATCGCACGAACCCCGGCTTCTAGCTCGGACCTCACGTGCGCTTGGAAAACCACCTTAATTCACGTCTTAATAAACTCGCGCGGGCCATAACCTCATCATGTGCAGCGTGGTGCTTGAGCTGCTCATGAGGTAGGTGATGTCTGCGAGGAGCCAGCACGCTGTGTGGATGCACATGGAGGTTTCAAACGAGCGGTGGTGGCAGCATGGCACCACTCCGCCGAACAGGGCCTCTCGGAGGTTGACATTGATGGAATATTCCCTGTCGCGGACTACTTGGAGGTCGAGTGACTCAAGTGGGGATGGAAATAGAGAGACCCAGGGTGATGGAAGTTTGGGCAGGCCATGTGGGGTGGCAAGCGACCCAAGGGGAAGACGTAGTAGACAAAAGAGTGGGGGGGATGAGACGAGATATGGGCGCGGGAGTTGCGGGAACGTAGAGCTAGAACCGATGCGGGTGCAATGTACGAGTCCGCATTCACACGATATCAGACGAAGCGTTTCGAGAACAGCAAGAGAGGTGGTCGTTATTCGAGACACACTAGCAGGAGCCGGAGAAAAATATATATTCGAGAGGCGAGCCACAGGACACAATGACACAATACAGGCGGAATACAATGGATAAGTAGTCACAGGCGGATACAATGGATCCGGGCACAAGACATAGTACGTAGACACAAATATGAGTGCAGGTATCGAAAACAATGTGGCCGAGTCGTTGTGGACGTGCGAACGGTAGCCGTCTAACATAGTTGCACGCGCAGAGTACATGTTGACCTTACAGCTGAGTGTAGCTGAGTGCCAGTAGCGACAGACATACACCGCTGCTATCCAGTCCACTTGACCAGATGAGTTAAGGGATCATGCCGAAAAGAGAGAAAAACGTCAATTGACATTGCAAGAAATAACGCAAAGCTCTCATGAGGCTTTGGCAGACGCAGTGCAGGCGACCTCAGGCTGATAAATGCCTACGCACGTCGGTCGATTTTGATTTTGGTCCTCGGGGCCGCTATAGTCAGGGCGTTCCTTAAGGCATTCTCTATATTTCGACCGCTGGGTCATCGTATCTAACTTACTTACGAGCGCGTACATCAGGGCGTACATACCCGCAAGTCTGACTCGGGAGGAGTGGCGGTCCTTGAAAATTGGCCCCTTCTTCACCGGCTTCACCGCGCATACTTCCTTTCTGACCCGCTCAGATTCCGCGTGCGCACACTTTGAGTTTAATTGTCAAAAACGCTAGCGCCATGCATGCTGGCCCTCAGGCGGGTGTCTGTCTCGGAGTCGTGCACCCAAGTATGCACCACTGCCGATGAGGGCCCTGAATGTGCCGCCTACCACTGGTGGCGCATAGCAATTAGATCATTGGCCCGACCGCTGCACCGCCGGGACCTTGACGGCTCTGGAAGTCCAAGACCGCTAGTGTCAGACCCGGAGTCGATCCGAGTCGACTCAACGCTGCGGATGGCGGTGAGGCGATCAGGCGAGGTTGGCTGTCCTGAGGCTCAGATTAGGGTGCGACTGCCACGGCGTTTGCAACAGCTATATCTTGTTCCTCGTTCATCAATTGCTGTGCTTAGTATAGATGCGCCGCGCGTTAAGTATTCGCACGAAGGGTAAACTTGAATACGGATTCGACCTATGGAAACTACAGCTTGGGAAAGGAGAGAGGAGTTTTGGACACTACAGCATACCTAATACTAGTAGGCTGAGGGATAGTACGTACTCCTTCCACACCGCACCACTTGCAAGGGGGAGAGAAGGGACCAGGTTGACGTTCCTGGCGCTGATATTGGAAGGAAAGAGGCCCGGTTTTCCTCATCTATGCCGTCACGCGATACGCTCTACTAGTATAAAGGTGGTGCGGCCGTGCCGGTGGTGCACCAGCCTTCGCGCTTACCGACTGCTCGCATCCATGTTCCCTCAGTCGCATTTTCCCTTTTGCTTCAAGTCCACACGCACTCTTGCCTCGTCGCTTCTCAAATCCCATGTCGCTCACCCGGTGATTTTAAGCCTCACACTTAACGCTCAAACAACTTCAAAGTCAATTAGGGTTCATGTAGAGCGAAAAATACCGCGTTCACTACCAAGATCTACAGGAAGTAGGGCTCGACGATCTTCCTCAAAGTTATAATGTCCTATATAAATGATGGATGCAGTATCAAGGAAGTAATGACAGCGTTCGTCGTGAGTCATGTAGATGTAATCAAGTTGTGCGAGAACTAGTCAGATAAGAAGGACGAATAAGCACGCGCGGACTTAAACGAGTAGATCCATATAGAGGCATTCTAACGTAAGGTAGTCGAGCAAAAAGAACCATCGATTACCAGTCGGATAGACACTCGTGACTCCAGCCCGTCAAACCACCTTTGCCGCCCCCTACGGCCTGCGCGTTCTCCGTGCCTGGTCCGACAATAGTCGAGCAATGTCCTGATGTGATTTCCCCCGACGTTTGTTCGCTTCTCGAAACGGGGTCCAACCCCGTTTATCCTCTGCGTAAATATTTGCACCATTCTTGAGCAGCCACCGTGCGGGCTCCAGACTTCCATTTCGCGATGCCAGGTGCAATAGGTTGAAGTTTTGGGGATTCTGGGCATTTACATCCGCGCCGTTGTCCAGCAGTAGCTGCGCGAGCTCTTGATGTCCTTTTTGAAGTGCCCTGTAAAGTGGTGTCCCTTGTCCAGGACTCCAGAGGTTTGGATTTGCACCGCGCTGAAGTAGTAGTCTTACAATCTCCAGGTAGCCTTTTTCTGAAGCCAAAAATAGTGGCGTCCGATTTGCGGTGCTATGGATATTGATATCTGCGCGGTGGTCAAGTAATAGTCGTGTGAGCTCCACGTGTCCGTTATCCGCTGCCAATATTAGAGGGGGTCCACTGCCTCCGTCGACGTTCACGTGTGCTCCATATTTGACCAGCACCCGCGCAGCCTTTAGAAGTCCCAATTGGGCGGCTGCGCACAACGAAGTTCCGTAACAGCCACCCCGCGCGTTTACGCTTTGTGAGCGTGCAGTGATAAGCCATTCTACCACAATAGGGAAATCGCACAGTGTGGCATAGTATATCGGCGGTGGCTGAGGCTGTAGAAGAGTCCCTGAGACCTTCGATTCCCGCAGGTCCCGATCCATGTCGTGCAACCTGACCCAGGCTGAAAAATGTGGACGATTTGGGTCAAAGAGACGTTTCATGGAGACTTCTAGATGTAATGACACGTTTTCGAACTTGGCATGCTCTACCCAGTACTGAGCAGCATAATCGGCGAGGGGATAGTCCTTGATACCGGTTTTCGTTGATACTGTTATTCAGCAGCAGCAGAACGGAAAGGCATGCTTGTGCGACAATTCTATGAGCCGGCTCGAGTGAGATGTAGTAGCGCGAGACGCGACTATTCGTGAGGCGGCTCGACATTAAAAAATCTTTGACCGACGGGTGGGAAAACTGAAAAACTGAGGAAGGCCCCACAGTGACGGCAGTGATTAAGCTGGAACACGTGGAAAGCACGGCATCGCTTGGGTTCTTTGGGCGCCAAATGGGCCTGTATATGGTACTTGTTCCGGTAGTCAAATCGAAGGCGAAAACCTCTCCAAGTTCTTTGTCATGAAGGGGTCTTCGAGCCACGGCGATAAATTGAAAGAGGTGGTGAGCAGTTGACCATTTTTCCTCGTCAATACTCTGTAAAGCGCGTTCATATGTATCATCCAAGGTCCCAGGCAGTTCATTCAATGTGCGCTGGATATCCCTTGGATTGCAGCGACGTAACCTGTCCAGTTGGCAGTACACCCATTGGAACCTGTGTCACGACGTAACATGAGATTAGAACGCACAGACTGGGGGATACTACACAAGGCCTCACATTCCATCGGCTTCTTGGCGGAGCTTATTTACTACGAGATCCCTGTCTTCCTTACTCCATTGACTCGTGTTCGTATCCGAGTCCATGATGGAAGAAATGTAATTCTGTATTTCCTCTCTTTGTCCAATCTCGTCGTGGAGGGAGACAGAATAACATGCCAAAGGATTGAGAACGGCCCGAATATCCGCCTCATGACGGCTGGTAACGCACAGATGCAGATTAGGAAGGTTCAAGCTGACAAGATTTACCACGAGGTCCAGAACTTTTTCGCGAGCGGACGGGGTGCCAAATGTCCTTGGGCATTCATCAAGTGCATCCACGATAAAATAAGTTGAACCGAGCTTCCCCGCCGTGAGCATTTCTTTCAGGCAGTCCAAAAGTGCTCTATCGCTAGGCTGTCGCGAGCCACCATCGTGTGTTGTATAAAAGCGGGAAAGGATGTCGAAGCAATGGTCGGACTGTGTAGAGATCTGGATAAGAAGCGAGGCCAAAAGTCCACGGCGATCTTGATTCTTATCGTCCCCGGGGGCAAAATAGAAGAAAGCCGTTGAGGTTCGTCCGGGGGCCTGGGCCCGCGTAGACTCCAAGTCCCTGATGATTGCGGAGCTAATGGATGACATAAGGTTCGTGACGTAACGTAAATTAATTAGAAGATCTACGTACCAAAGGACGGTCTTCCCAGAGCCAACTATGTATCCGAGGTATTATCAGTGGCGAACCATCAAACTAGTATGAAGGATATGTACGTTTTCCATGAATCCATAGTAGTGATCCCCTCGTTTTCCACTCCAAAAAGGTGGCTCCCCGGATGAACCACGTGGCCGTGCCGTGGTGAGTTTCGTATACATAATTGTGGAATACTGATGGATCTAGAGGAGAAAGCCATCGTCGAGACTTCTTTCGTAACTGGTCACCTGGAAAGCAATGTTAAACACGGTCGCGAGAAGTGCGATCGTGGAGAGACGACGAACGTTCTTTCCTTATCGTATCATTCCGCAACAGAACTGGGATGCGTAATGAGCTGCACGGATATGCGAGAGTGAGCTAATACACACCGTGTATTTGTTGGATATGGTATGCTGACATCTCGTCGCCTAGGGAGACAAACACTCAGAATAGGAGTTGGGGGGTTGGATCGAATGTGGCTCACCATCCTTGACATTCCTCAAAAGGGCGTTGACGGCCTCCAACGTAAGCGCGTTGGTCGTCCGAGACTCATCTAGCGTCAGTCGGTCCAGTCTCTGTAAAAGCATCTCGACATCCTTCTCTCCAAAAAGTTTTCTCCCGAACTTTACTAGTTTACTTTGAGCGAGGGACGAGGCATCCACGAAGAGATCAACTCACCCAATCTCCCTTGCTTGACTTGTTCTGTCGCAAGAGCGAGGAGGGCGAGCAGCTCAACCAAAATCTTGACTAATATCTCAGACATCGCTGGCACAGGCGGGATGTTGAGATAAATCTCGAGGCGTCCCAGGAAGTGTTCACTCAATTCAAATAGGTCGACAAGCGCGTCGTAGCTGGCGCTAACGTCCTTGATAGCCTGACGATCAGGTAAATTATAGCTAAAGTTCTGGGTGGAGCCGGTAATAAAACATACGGCGAGGAGGATACCGATTCCAGCAAAGATTGCATTTGCAGGAGGGAATGACTATATAAGAGTGGTCATCGCATAGTCGTGCGGAAACAATAGTTGACATACCACACCAACACTACGTCCAAGAACACCACTGGTGGAAAGGGTGTACAAGACGTGGACGGTCCGCTTGATCCATTTCATCACTCTCCCGTCGTCGCCTCGATAGTTTTGAAACGCCTTTGCCTGCTCTTGAAGTACCGCAAGGATGGATTCAACAGATTCACAACTCTCGAGCTTGGAGCTTAGTTGGTTTTCGATCAATCTTGTCCCAGTCCGCTTCTGGTACTCGTTCAAGGCGGCCTCGAAAAGTGATTGAAAATTAAAGCAGAGTGTTTCAGAAGAGAGAATTGAGGACATCGTCTTAACAGAAAGTCTTGGTTCCCGCCAATAAAAGAAAGAAAGCGTCTAACCCGTCACGATTTCGCTACGATAAGCAGAGACGTTTAAAAAGGAACATCGGGCCGGAAAAAAAAGTTTAGTTGGTCTGGTCAAATAACGGGACTTTTCAAGGTGTCATAATGGCTCATCGTGCTTCAATTGCAATATAGCATGGACCAGGGTTCGCTAATAACTGCTACAGTAGCAGAGAAATGAGAAGTATTACTATAAGGGAAACGTTTTCCGGCTGAAAGGAGCCTGCGTGTCAAATTTGGCCAACTTGAGGCGTGAGAAAAGGGAGATCCTCGACCTCACAATCTCTTTCACCTGTTCACTAGTTCTCTCGTGCGATGGTTCACCACCTCCATGTCCCGTACATCCCCGGCTTTCGCAAACCTCTCACTGCGAATCCTCCCAAACACAAGGCCCTTCTGATTGGAATCAACTATGCGTCATCCACTGGCGATAACGAGCAAGGCCATTACCCAGTGAAGGGCCCCGTCAATGATGCGAAGGAGATGATGAAGGCACTGATCGGTATGGTTTCTACGGCTACTCGTTCATTCTTGTTCTCAATACCGCTGGTTGCAGAGGTCTTTCGCTACGAAGAAGAGGACATTCGCTTGATGTCTGACGAAGAAGCGAATAGGTACACGTCGCTCTGGCCCTCCGAGGAGAATATCGTAAGTCTTGGCTTCTAGCTACGGCAGTACGCTTGGCCTCGGCTGCACTCACAGATGATGGTCCGAATGGTTTCAGATAAGGGCAATGTGCGATCTTGTTTGCGACGCATCTCCCGGAGATGCGTTCGTATTCTTATGTGGGCCTTTGCACCTGCTCACCTTCACCCTCTCTGACCGTCTATTCCTTAGTCTCTGGCCACTCCGGGCAGCAGCTTGCGACCACGGACCCCAACGAAATCGACGGCCTCGATGAATGTCCGTTCGGTCCTTTTCCTTTTCTCGCTCCTCCGGACTCTGACGTCATACTTGGATATAGATATTGTGACATGCGATTACAAGACCATCCTTGACAGCGTGAGCCTCGCGTCGGTCGTTCGTTAGCTATTTGATATTGAGTACCTGTAGACTCTTCGCGAATGTCTTGTTGACCCACTTCCAGCGGGTACACGCCTAACAGTGAGAACATTAACGTCGTGCTGTTCGGTCCTGAAACCGCGCCCAAACACCTTATATAGGCTATCCTAGACTCTTGTCATTCGGGAACACTCCTCGACTTGGATCACTATTTATGCCACTGGTTCCTCCACCGACGCGCCCAATGTATGCCTGTCCCACACTTACCTGCACCTTACCGTCTGTTTCTTACCCTCGTGTTCGTCTAGCTCTCTTTGAAGAGAAGGCGGTGACACGCTACAATAAACTTTCCCGTCGTTACAGCGAGGACTTTGGGCGACGCTGGCTTGTACCCAGTGATACTCAGCATTTACACCAGACATTTTCGGGAATCGCTTTTATCGTACTTGCAGCTGTACGTTTCAAGCTCAGCTTGGCGAAGAAACAAAAGCAGTTCAAGGTTGGTGGTGTTGATCACGCCACCCTGTCAGCACCCGGTAGCGACCCGCGTACTCTCCGAGGTAGCCAGTACACTGCGTATGCTTTGTTGAATGGCCCAGTTGTCGTATGGTCTTCCTTTTCATTGTCTGTTGGTCGATTGACAAGCACCGATACGATATAGATCTCCTTGTCCTCGTCTTCTGACCAACAAAGTACGTGGGAGTACAGTCACAGAATGGGCCAGAGTATGACCACGGTACGCGCTTCGCTATTTTATCTCCTCGTGAATACACCACGTGTTCATCTAGACCTTTCTTTTAGAAATTGATCAAGATACTGAGTATGCTCGTTCGTTTTCTCTTTCGTATACGTAATTTACATTTACTGGCACTGCGTAGGGAAAAACCCCTCTGTTAAGGTGGGCGACCTGGACCAGCAGTTGAAGCAAGTGCACCTACCTCCGATCTGTCTATCACGATAATCAATCGTCTTTTTGTTTGCAGGAAGAGTCTCTCTAAGATGGCTTTCAAGCGCCTGCGGGAAATCAAGAGCACATTCAAGATGCACTCCGCGAAGCTGTCGCCCGAGACGCAGAAGGAGTTGGAAGAGAAGTTCACCAACGAAGGGTTGTTCGAGTTTAAAGAGCTGACAGCACAGGTGCGTGACTTAGCTCTCGATTCCTTTTGTTTCTCTGATCTCTACATCGTGCAGATCGGAAGCTTACACCATTTAGTGAGTTGTCTTCCGATCTGGTGGCGAAACGTGGTTCGAATAGTTGACCGGCCGTGTTGATAGCGCCTGGATGAGGAGTTCATTGCCTAGCGGTCCGGTATGTTTGACTCAAGGTTTTGACGAGTCGATTCTTTGCTTCTAGTCCAAAGCGCTCTTCTCTTATCGTCTCTTCTCAATTCTGATGGGCTTTGGAACGAGGATTCCCATAATTTTATACCGTTAATTCTCTCCCCCCTCTCTTCCTTGCAAATAACAGATTGATCCTTTTAGTCTCTGTCTAGCTATGACTCCACTATGGAAATAGTTCGCATGTTCTGTTGTTGTATGATCGTGCTCACACGCTCTTGTTGACTGAGATGAGATTCCTTGCTTTCCCACTATGGATCATTTAACTATCTCTTCTTGTCCCTCCTCTATGTGGGTTCTGTCCCCTACACCACTGTATTATAACGTACTGCTGCTTATGCCAACAATGCAATGTGCCGCACATCCGTAAATTGCAACGACATATATGTCGGAAAATTTGGGAAGCGGGTTATAATGTATTATAAATGATATAATGTAATATAACGGCACCAAGATATTATAACCATTATAAGATAGGCTGCTTCTGATAATTGGCTTTATAATCATGCTTGTCAGTTGCTTTATTATGCAATTATAAGGCCCGATGGATCACAGCATTTATTATAAGGGACGCATGGTATTACCAGATTGATTCATGATTATAATGCATGATACAATTATAACCCTCCTTACAAGATTAACTTACTCTCACTTTCTTATAATGTAATTACTTTCTTATTTTCCATCTTATTTTCCATATTTTTGTCTTAGCTTCTAACCCTCTTTTTATTAACCTCCTATTGAGCTATGTAGCAACAGTAAGTAACACCTGGGTCCAACAGCGCACAACCAAAGTGGATCCATCCTCTAGGACCAAGTCATCACTGAGGTATCACTGAAGGACGTTGACTGGACACTGGCTAGTGACAAGCCAGTTCTGGTTCTTCCGGGCAATATTGACAAAGGCACAGATGTGGCAATCACGTCGAGTGTGAGGGCACACATAGCCTCGAGCTCAAGTTCGCAGATGTTACGTCCCAATTTTATTTTCTATTTTTACTTCTCTTTTGTCTCGGATGACTCATAGTGAGGGCACAGCTTTGTCTCATGTGACTCACTTACTGTACAAGACTTGTGACTCAGTATGACTCAGACTACTTATTGTTCTCTGTGACCTATTGTCCTAGTGACATTTATTGTTCTAGTGATGCCTATTGTTGCAGTGACTCTATTGTTCTCTAGTAGTATAAGTAGAGACATGGATGGGGCCTTATGCCTTAGACTTGACTTCTTGTATTCTACGGTACTAAGAACATAGCAGTCTTTTGATCCCCTTCCTTTGTCTGATCCACTTAAAGATCTTCTCTAAGTCATCTGACTTGTGAGGTGATCTACTCATCATCAGGAACTCTCTAAGTCCTCATTGGACTTAGTACTCATAACTCACATGTGACCAACCTTATTGTTTTGTCAGCGGACTAGTGTTGACCTTTACCCATGTCGGGTGAACGTCCCTACCATGACATAACATTAAGTCAAGTCTTTTAAACGCTAGTCAAGCTGCCTAAACTATGAAGGTTTACGCAATCAAGATCTGTTCAAGGGTTTAAACCATTCCCCCTTGAAAGAAGAATTGAGGATGACCTTCCTCAACACATTAAAGGAACTGCTCGCTGGGAAGAATTTGACGATGAGGAAGGATACTGGGTGTTTGATACACTCTCTGGCAAATACCTTGCCATTGAATATGAAGAATCCGAAGATCAGTGGTACTTCATTGGACAAGATTTCAAAACCGGTCATTGGATAGCAACCAATCCGGTATCCTCCACTTATCAGCTTGGAAGAAAGGTCAAGGCCCAAGGAAGCGTCTCAGGAATAGACGTAGATGACTCAGTGGCCAAGGGACATACTCAAAGTTCCCATACAAAGCCTGACATATCACAAAGTTTGGCAATGAGCACGACGCTCACTACAGCAGCAGCAGCACTTACTCTGGCTGAAACTCAGCAGCCGAGTGGAAAAGTGCACCAGTTCTTTGCCAAGCAGGGCAAAGGGTTAGGCCAGCCTGGAGGGAAGCCACCATCGGGTGGAGGACCCCCTCCCGCTGGTCCACCAGGCAGTAGTGGAGGACCACCTGGTGGGAGCAGTGGCAGCGGTCCTGGCGCTGGAGGTGCTGGAGGAGCCAGAGCTGGTGGAGGAAATGGGAAGCTGGGAGGCAACCCCCCTATGGAATTCATGGGTGATTGCGCCCTCGCAGATGCTTTCATGAATGAATTCAACCTCTACCGCATCACCAATATTGATGCAGAACAAATGGTGAACCTAATGAGGAGGGTTGCACTATTTCTTGGATTCATCAAGGGACCCCTAGTCAAGGACTGGGTCAAGTGCTGGACCAATTGGGTTATTGCCCAGATGAACACGGGAAGACCCACGACGGACGAATACTTCTGGACAGAAGTATCTAGAGGATTCCAGGCTGCCTTCCAAGACACTGGAGCCAGGGAACGGGCTGAAGAAAAACTCCGAAACCTTGCCTTTATACATGGCAAGGTGGATACTTTCATCGCCCAGTTTAAATCCTTGGCTGAGGAAGCAACTTATGCCCTGGATGCACAACCCACACTTTCCCTCTATGCGTCCAAACTTCCATTCAAGATGGTAGACCACATCTACAAGGTGGTTAGGTCAGTCACGTTCCAGCAATGGGCAGAGGCCACATGTCAATATCACAGGGACAACACCACTGTCCAGAATATACAGGGTTTATTCGAGCAAAATACCCTAAGGAAACCCTTCAGGAACCTGACAGGATTCTTGCCACAACAGTGGGCCAAGATCCTGGGAGTCAAAATGCCTCAACTGGATGCCAATGCCATGGACACATCAGCCGGCAGGAGCTGGGCTAGACCCAAGATCTGTGGATGCGCCACTACCACAGAAGATGGGTGCAAGAACATCACTTGCTTCGGGTGCAACAAGCAAGGGCACATCAAAAGAAATTGTCCTGAAAAGGACAAACAGAAGAAGAAGGAGCTGGCTAAAGCGCGCACTGCTGAAGCCGAAGACAGCAGAGATGAAGACACAAAGTCACACGTGTCTATCCCTCCTGCTTGGACCTCCTATATCAACTCTGGACATGCCCTTCCTGAAGAAGACAAGCTGCATATCGTCAAAATGGCAGCAGGCTTGGAGCCTTGTGATCCGGAAGACGAGGATTTTTAAAGAGGTGCACCCCTGTGGCCTGGGCACGCACCTTAAGACTCAAGAATGTGTTTGCATGTAAATACAAGTCATTGAAAATTCCAACACTTTTACAATCTGCACACGTAAAGGCCAAAAGACAAGTTCTCATGGACTCGGGAGCAACAGACAACTTCATCAGCGAAAAACTACTCAAAAGGATAAAGATTGGAAAACTCACACTTCAGAAAGTATGCCAGATCTGGAATGTGGATGGAACCCATAACCGGGCAGGCACAATCAAGCATTTTGTGGACCTCCAGGTTAGGGTAGGACCCAAGATGGAGGAAATGAAGTTCCTTGTTACTGACTTGGGGGATGACGAACTCATTCTGAGGTACCCTTGGCTGGCCGCTTTCCAGCCCAAGATTGATTGGAAGAGCGCTACTTTGGATGAAAGTATGCAGCCACTCATCATCAAGACCCTGGGATTGAAAATTGATGAAGAAGTACAGTGTGTACGAGACGCCTGGGTGAAGAAAGCCAAGACTCTGGCAGAACAAGGAGAAGAAATCTTTGTTACCAGATTGGACGAAGATACGATCAGATGGACCTCTGCATCAACGGAGATGGCCATCAAAGCGCTTTCAAAGGAAGAGAAGACCTGGGACCAGATAGTCCCTGTGCAATACCATAAATGGAAGAAGGTCTTCTCGGAAGAAGAATCAAGGTGTTTCCTAAAACATCAGCCTTGGGATATTGCCATTGACCTGGTCAAGGATGCCCCTAAGGTACTGGATTGCAAGATATATCTGCTCACTCTCGAAGAACGGGTGAAACTTGATGATTACATCAAGGAAAACCTGGAGAAGGGATATATTCGACCATCAAAGTCCCAGTACTCGTCACCCTTTTTCTTTGTTGGGAAAAAGGATGGGAAATCACGACCAGTGGTTGATTATCGGAAGCTCAACTCATTCACGGTGCCAGATCGATACCCCCTTCCCCTTATCCAAGAACTAGTGGATAAGGTTTGAAACACACAGCTTTTCACCAAAATGGACGTACGCACTGGGTACAACAATATACGGTTCAGGGAAGGCGATGAACATAAAGCCGCCTTCAAGACAAATATAGGACTGTTTGAACCAACTGTCATGCCATTCGGTTTAAGGAACGCACCTGCAGTCTTCCAGAGGATGATGAACACTCAGTTCACCAACATCATTGCTACTGGCAAAGTAATCATCTATATGGATGATATTTTGGTGGCAACAGAAGACAACCTCATGGAACACCACAAATTGGTTAACCAGATCCTGGAACGTTTGGCCAAACTGGACCTATATTTGAAGCCCAGCAAGTGTCAATTCAAAGTCAAACGAATTGAATTCTTGGGCGTCATACTGGAAAATGGCACAGTTACTATGGACCCGGTCAAAATCACTGGAGTGCAAGAATGGAAAACACCAAAGAATGTCAAAGAAGTTTGGCAATTCCTGGGTTTTTGCAATTTCTACAGGTGATTTATCAAGGGGTTTTCACACATTGCCAAGGTTCTCAATAATCTCCTTAAGAAAGGCAACAAGTGGGCCTGGGAGGAGAAAGAACAGAAAGCTTTCGAAAAGCTCAAAGGGCAAATATGTGAAGAACCAGTGCTGTTACAGCCAGATCAGAAGAAACAGTTTGAAGTTGAAGTGGATGCGTCAAATTACGCAATTGGTGTGGTGCTCATGCAAAAGGATGACAAGAATGTCCTCCATCCGGTCGCCTTTTTCTCAAAAACTCTGAACGAAGCCCAAAGGAACTATGATGTGTACAACCGCAAGCTCCTTGGACTTCTAGAAATGTTCAGACACTGGCAACAGTATTTGCATCAAGCAGCGCACCAGGTCAAAGTTCACATGGATCACGCCAATCTATTGTTCTGGAAGAATCCAGGAGATCACAATAGAAGAGTGGTGCGATGGCACGCGGAACTTATGGACTATGACTTCCAATTGGTACACATATCTGGCAAGAAGAATGGATGCGCAGATGCGCTGTCCCGACACCCTGACTACGACAAAGGTGATGGCGATAATAAGCAACTTGTGGTGTTACCACCAAAGTTCTTTAGCCAGGCCTATGCATGGATCGCAGGAAGCAATGAGGCGAACTGTTACGTGTCCACTGGCACGTGGCTCGACTTGAGCAAGATATTGGCGACACTACTCGGCGAATGACTTAGTGATATGATGGTCCTGAAGACACGTGATTGTGGGAGTATAACAGTAAGCCCTAGACGAGGGACAATACTGACTTAAAGATAATGACGATGGAGCAGACTCCTGTCAAAAAGGAGTGCAAGACTTGAGACGAACAGAACGGAATAGAACAGAATCAGAGTGGATTCAAGAAGACCAAGCTGTGGACTATGGTGCAGCTTGGCTAACCTTATATACATATATATGAGGGCTTTGAAGCGCCTCTTGAAAGGTAAGTAACCAATTGCGTATAGTATAGTTATCATAAGTGTCTGTTCGAGTCATCGCTTATTGTACAATATGAGCCAATCACCTTATCATACAGTACTGGGGTTTTTGGGGCCGTTATCATATGAGTCATGTACTAGTATCACATGTCGTTGGTCCGGGGATACAAGCTACCTGGGATCCCGCTTTGTGACATCACCCCCTTTTCAAGGAGGATGCCCACATCCTAATAGCCACGTTCTTGTCGATACTCTTGATGGTCGGAGTGCTCCCAAAGTATTTCTGGGTCGCCAAGTTGTCGTTGCTCTCTCTCCAGGCACGCAAGGGCGTCCGCGTGGTGGAGGCGGGCAGCGCATAATGATCGCCATCCATAGAGAATGTTGATGCCCACTTTGAGCTCTTTGATTCATTGCTCAAGGTGCTGCTGATCTTGTGTCAGCGCTCGGTATCGACAGACCTCAGCTATAATGGACTTATCTCGTAATGCCTGAAGGCATTGGTCCATAATGGGTTGGTGAGGGTGTCCCCATTCGATCTTCTTCAACTCCTCTTCGGTGTATTTGGGCGGCCAGGGTACGATGGCTCTTGGACTTGCGTAAAATGGCGACACATAGACTCTATCTGTTCGGTCTGTCCCCATGAGGATAATGGAGTCATCGCTCTCGATGAATTGGTACCACATTGCCAGCCAAGTGACTCCTTGGATGGTGAGGGGAGCGGGAATGTAGTCGCTCCCCGTGTTGCGCGTCCATCCTACGGGGGTCTTTGCCTCAAAGGACTGCTTGAGTGGGTCTTCTACGGGGTCTCGCCATTTGTGGCGCATAATAGGCTCCCCATCCGTGGTAGCGGCGAACGGAGTATCATTGGGTAAGTGCTCGTAGTGACCGTAGGTGATGTGGGGGTGCTCAGCTGGGTACAATTCCATTCCCCGGTCTACAGTCCTGAACTCTTGAGCCGCTGCTTGCGCAGCCTTTTCAGCTCGGCACGTTGTTTCAGCAGCTTCTCGCGCCTTGCGGTGCTTGCGGCGTCTAGCTGCTCATTCATCCATGCTTGTGCCGTGTATCACCATATCTCCGCTAGCCTCTTGATGGTCGGCTTGAAAGCAGTAGCGTACTGGTAAGGGTTCAGTGTCGCTCATATCTTCTCCCACAATGAGAGGGTTTTCGTAAGTTCCACTGCGATACTCCTCCTCGTCAGGAATGTTCCGCACTGTAAGCAGCTGGGGCTGTAGTGCATCTTCGGACAATGTTGCCTGCACAGGGCCAGGGAAGGTGCGCTCCACAGTGGTGAGTTTGTCTTGGGTAATTGGGGCAACCATCGTTGTAACACCACCACAGGGGCGTTAAGTACGACGTGTACTTCTAAGTCGACTGTCAAGGGTTCTGGTAGAGCGAGTCGGTTAGGACTCAGTTCGGGGGTGAATAAGAGTTGAACTAGCTTCTAGAGCTTATCGACCTTAGTCAGAGAAGACGGAGCTCAGGCACGAAGGCGAGCAAGAGACTTAAGCGCAACGGCAAGTCGAAGACAGGTTCGCGAGTACTGATGTGGTATTACACAAGAAGTCAGAACTACCGTACAAGCTAGGTAGTATGCAACTTATATACAAGTACACGGTGTTTGGTTATGCCAAACACATGATGCAATCCTAGGATACGTGTAACGCCACCACAGGGGCGTTAAGTACGACGTGTACTTCAAGTCAACGGTCAGGGGTTTCTGGTAGAGCGAGTCGGGTTAGGACTCAGTCCGGTGATGAATAAGAGTCGTTCTAGCTTTGAAAGCTTTATCGACCTTAGTCAGGGAAGGCGAGGCTCAGGCACAAAGGCGAGCGAGGGACTTAAGCACAAAGGCAAGTCAAGGACGGGTTCGTGAGTACTGATGTGGTATTTACACAAGAAGTCAGAACTGCAGTACATGCCAGTCCGACTACGACCTATATACTAGTACAAGCCCCAAAGAGACAACAACAGGGCAACATAGTAGGTAAACAGATGGCGCCATGAGGAACACATGGGCGCGACAGGTATCGTATGGCATCAGAGATAAGACAAGGGTCTGGGTCAACTATCAGTGACACGCAGTAGTCAGAGGACCAAGTGGCAGCCAATGCATGGCGTATAGTAGTCAGTCATGGGTCATCATAGAACGTATCATAGAAACAGCAATCAATGTATAGTAAAGGCGCAATGCCTATCAGCCAAGAAGGGGATCACAAGGGACGTCAGGTGTGGAAGGAAGTTAAAGATAAAGGGGCGAGGCTGTCCATGAAGGCAGACATGTGAGGGGTCTGGGTGTAGGGTGACGTCGAGGGGAACAATGACAAAGAAAACAAAGATAAAGCTGTCCATGACGTACATGGCGTGCGGGAGTCGAGGCAGGTCATGTGAAACAGGGGAAAGAGTCGCAAAGATGAGAATCCATGGATAGAGGAACGCGTGGCGTCAACTTCAGGGAAAATGGTAAGAAGTCCCCTTAGCAGTACGTCGCAAGGCAAGAAATCGTAACAATACGGGTCCTAGTGAGCTTATCGTACTATGAGTCATATCGAAAGTACTAGTAGTTTCCGCGGAGTCACGCGGGACTCTGACATCGTCAGCGGATCCTAAAAGTCGTAGAGCCTACCAATGGTATGATCATGGGGTAGGTGTAAGATAAGAGCCGAGACCTGAATCTGACCGGATCCTAACTGTAAATGAGTCACGAGTCAATCAATAGAATGGAAGCAGCAGAAGGGAATAGTCAAGTGATAAGAAAAATGATAAGGGCAAGAGTTCGTAACAATCGTACCCTCGTCTTCTGCAGTTGCATGGACCACAGCAGCTCCTTCTCCTGCGCTGTGGTCACTGTTGCCGTTGTCGTTGTGGTGGTGGTCGTCGATGGTTTCCCATCCAAGGGCGGCGGTGTTGCCAGTGTCGTGGATGCGCTGGAGTCATTGTCATGCTTCTGGAAGGGTGATGAGTCCCTCCAGTAGCTCGGCTGAGAACACTTCTTCAGCGGTTTTAGTGGCATAGTAAGAAAAGTCCATGGGGGTGGTGTCAGAAGAGGAGTAGGTATGGGATGGAGGGAAGTGGGGTGACTCAGCAACTTTGGTGGTCCTTAAGTACGTCCTTGCATTGGAGTTTGATTGTTCAAACTCCCTTATCTTGTCGTTGGCAAAGATATTGGCTTTGTTGACCCACTGATTCTCCGAGTCCGGGTATCTGAGCCATTTCACCAAGTACTGCCTTGTGCGTCGTCTGCTGAATAGCCGGGTATCTAGAACCTTCTTGGCTTCATATTCTTCTTCCCCTTCTACAAGCTCTGATGGTGGTCGTGTGAAATTTGGTCCATGTATGGTAGTCTCACGATAAGGTGTGAGAAGATCGATGTGGAATACCGGATGGATCTTCCACTGAGCGGGTAATTCTAGGCAATATGAGTAAGGGGACATCACCTGATTGACCTTAAAAGGACCGTGCCGCTTGGCCGCTAGCTTGGTGCTTGGTTGATTTGTTTTAAGGTTGCACCCATCTAGCCATACTTGGTCTCCTTCCTTGAACTTGGGCATATCTTTGTGTTTGATCCACAATGTAATGCTACTACAGGAGTGTTAAGTACGACAAGTACTTCTGGGTCCTTCGGGTAATGGTTCGCGGAGAGTCGTGGTAAACGACTCGGAGTAAGGGTGTACAAGAACTAACAGACTCCCGGTGTCTGGTAGTTATAGAGGACTGGGGCTCAAATGCTGAACGTGCTCAAAAGCACGTGCGTGAGTAGGTGTGGGCAGAGGGTGGACAAGGGAAGGATGGGTTAGGGAGAGTAGCCTAGCCAAGAAGTGCCGAGACGCGCGAGACTGAGTCAAGATGCAAAATGTTTAGACAAGGTTGAAGAAGTTCAAGTCAAGAAAGGAGGATGATAAACAAGATGAGAGTCGAAAATTGGAAGGAAGAAGGATATCGTGCCCGAGTGGAGACTGGTCGCCTGCGAAGTCGGAAAGGTTGGGAGTGGGAAAGGATCCGAGGTTGCTTTGTTTGTACTAGAAGTTATAGCAAAGAGTCTATAAAGACTATTGCAGTTAAACCTAAAGACGAACGGAGCAGTTAATAGTAAGCGCAAATCGAAAAGAGATGAGAATCGGTCTTGAAGAGGTTGAAGGAGGGAAGAACGAAGCGAAAAATTAAACAACAAGTCAGGTGTCTTTGACTTCGACCTGACCTGAAAGTTTGTTGAGTTCATGCGAGAGACGAACGATGAGAGGACGGGGGGAATCGACTGATAACATTGAGACGCAGCCCTAGACCTTATATACATTGAGTCCAGTACCTAAGGTCGAACGTGAAATCAAACGACTAAGTCGTGATCTGTGAGGGAATAACATCGAGGTGGGGAAAAGTAAATGCAAAAGTCCTTGTAAGAGTAGAGCCGTCAAATGAAAACACGAGGTAATCGTGAGGTAGGTAACACGAGCTGGAAGTAAAGTGGGGGAATCGGTGAACAAAGTCGCATGGCCGAGCGACAGCGCCGGTGGGGTTGACGACGCGCACTAATAGTACAAAGAAAAGGTTAGAAAATGGTAAGGAAAATACGAGAAAGTAGGGGCGTGCCTGTGCCCGAGACAGAGAGCGTGAACTAAATCGATCCGGCAAGAAAATGAGGCTTGAAGGGTGACGACGTGAAGTCAATCGGCCGAGGGTGAAGATATGAACGACAAGACAGAGATGGCAAGAAAGACGATGGAAGGAATGGTGGAAGACGCATGGTAAATTTGAGGCCGTTGGCGTCACAGTTGGTGGACATCTGAAGGCTGTTATCCCAACACTGGTAAGGTGTGGGTGATCGAAGGGCGTCCAACGAGGGCGGAGGAGACGGGGATACGACAAGAGGCAAAGAATGACGAGATCGAGAACAAGATGGAGGTAGGACGAAAGAAAGGAAGCATGAGGTGAAAAACGAGATGGAACAAATAAAGACGAGTTGGTGGCGTGGTGATGAACGAGATAGGCAGGTATTAGCACACAACGGTCCGACGGCTCCGAGATGGCCGAAACGAGCAAAGTAGCTGGTTTCACAGCTAAGGGCCGCGCTGCCCTTACAACGCAACAAGGGTGAGTGAAGTTCGATTGACTCAAACGCGACAAGGGTGAGTCGAAAGGGCTTTCTGGGTTTGCAAGACGAGAGTGTAGTATTACACAAGAAGTCAAGTCTGCAATACAAGCCAGACAAGACTAGACCTATATACTAGTACAAGCCCCAAAGAGACAACAACAGGGCAACATAGTAAGTAAACAGATGGCGCCATAAGGAACATATGGGCGTGAAGGGTATCGTACGATGTCAGAGATAAGACAGGGTCGTGAGTCGACTATCAGTGACACGCGGTAGTCAGAGGACCAAGTGGCAGCCAATATATGGTGTATAGTATTCAGTCATGGGTCATCACAGAACATATCGTAGAAGGCATCAATCAGTGTATAGTAAAGGTGCAATGCCTATCAGTCAAGAAGGGGGTCACAAGGGACGTCAAGTGTGGAGGGAAGTCAAGATAAGAGGAATGAAGCTGTTCATAAAGGCAGACACGTGGTAGGTCAAATGCAATGGTGATGTTGAGGGGAATGATAACAATGATAACAGAGATAAAGCTGTCCATGACGTACAAGACACGTGGACATCGAGAAGATTCGCAAGATACAGGGAAATGAATCGCAAAGATAGGAATCCATGGATAGAGGGACACACGGCGTCAACTTCAGGGAAAATGGTGAGAAGTCCCCTTGGCAGTATGTTACGACGTGGGACTCCGGGTAGCTTGTATCCCCGGACCGGCGACATGTGACAAGAGAAGGTGACTCACAAGATAACGGTTTGATAACCCTAGTACTGTACGATAAGGATGAGGTATGTGATTGGCTCACTATTGTACGATATCTATGACTCGGACGGACACTTATGATAACCATACGATACGTGATTGGTTAACTACCTTTCAAGAGGCGCTTTAAAGCCCTCGCGTATATGTATATAAGGTTAACCAAGCTGCACCGTAATCCGCAGCTTGGTCTTCTTGAATCTATCCTGTCTTCATCCGTCCTACTCTTCCTTGTTGGTCTAAGTCTTGCGCTCCTCTCTATAGGAGTCTGCCTCGTTGTCATCTTCCTTGAGTCAGTATCGTCCCACGTCTAGGGCCTGCTGTTATACTCCCACGATCACGTGCCGTATAGGGGCCGTCATATCGCTAAGTCGTTAACTAGTTGTGTCGCCTACCATTGCTCAAGTCGAGCCGCGTGCCGATAGACACGTAACATTAAGACCAAGCTCTCAACGTGGCGACCGAAACTACCGCCGACAGTTGGGTCTTCGCGCAATACTCAATCGAACGAAGGGGAGATCGAAACGTCCCCGTCCGTTACCTCAGAAACGCGTGGTGGGGAACAGTGAATAACGTTACCGGATATTGGGTGGACATCCCAACGAGACCATCAAGGGTCTATCCAGTTGAGTTCAATTTCGAGCATACGTGTTGGACAGAAATTGCTTGGAGCCCTCGCAGAGAACGGTGGGACGTACTCCGACCCACAGGGAACGACTATAACTGCAACATTCTACGAAGCGAAGTAGTGCACAGGGACCAGTGGGGACCAATCGACGGAGCAGAAGACGATAGTGCACCAGCGCCATCCGAAGGCTCTACGGAACAAACCACAACAGAAGACGAAGTAGGAGACCATCCAGACGCAGAAGAAGAACAACAGCGTCGACGATTTGACGAGATACGTATCAACTCCTTAGCTGCCCAAGCAGAACAGATCAATATCAGATCACCCACAGTTATGGCCACGGAAACACGTACGCACACAGAAGAAGAAAACAGACTCGCCGACGCATTGGCTGAGCGGAGAATGCAAAATGAACGTGAAGAAGAAAGGGCACCGACACCATTACAACCAGAAGAACGGGTCATCGACCCGAACACAGGACACCACCTAACGCTTGACGAGCTAGCAAATCAACGAATGTACGGACCCGACCAACCCGATCCTCCATCGGATAGGGAGTACAGCCGAGTATGGAGTTACCTGGCAAGGCAGCATGTAGAAGGCGAAGGAGTACCGACCAACATTCCACGAGGCGGAGGACCTCCGGGACGCTACCCAGGAGGGGTACCACCACGACGGCCACCCGGAGGAGGACCACCACCGCCAGGCGGAGGCGGAGGCGGCAGTGGCGGTGGAGGCCCACCCGGAGTCGATCCCAACGGAAGAGGAGATTACAATAAACTACAAGGGCAGCCACCTCCTATTTTTCGCGGTGACAGAAAGACCACTGAAACCTTCCTTACCAAATGGGAGTTGTATAGGGGCATGAATCGCCATACGCAGACGATGCGCGAAGCATACTCGCGCGCCATCCTTTTCCTCACCTTCCTAGAAGGAGACGACCTCAACGAATGGATCACTACTCACACCAGGTGGTTAACGCTCCAAATCGCGAATGGAATACCCGAGGCCGACGAAAGGATATGGGAGGCGGTGTACCGAAGCTTCAAACGTCGTTTCACAAACACGCTAGAACAAGAGCAAGCGCGGACCGCCTTGCAAGAAGGGATATACATGCAAGGGACAGATATTGACAAGTATGTGTCCCGTTTTGAAGAATTAGTACGGCGCGCTGGCTATCGAGCAGATTCACCGATGGTCATCAACGTGTTCACCAAGGGGCTCCCGCGCAAGCTCTATGAGCAATGCTATACGCTCGACAATCCGCAAAACTATGAAGCGTGGAAGCAAGCGCTTCTGAAGCGACAAGAGCAGTACATTCATCTGCAAAACCACTTCAGCGAGGGAAAGAGGAACCTAGAGAAGTATCGCAACCGCCCAGGGAACCGAGGAGGATATGCCCCACCACCACACCTCTTGCACCCCGACGCAATGGACACATCTGCAAGGGCAAGAGCACGGGGTGGAGAGGTCGACGGCAGCGCTGTTGCAGTTGCGGGATCCGAAGAAATGAGCCCAAACGACTCGGGCTTCCGGCAGTACACCCAAGGAACAAGAGGCAGGTACATACCTCGGGGAGGATATATTCAGCGGGGACAACCCCGTGACACCAGGGGAGTACAATGTTACAACTGTCAGAAACACGGACATTTCAGCCGCGATTGCACACAGCCTCGCAAACAACGACAGACGCAACAGTCACCCGTGCAAGTGCGGGCCACCTCAAGTCTCACACCGCAGCAAGAAGCAGCGCAAGTACTCCAAACGATCGCCAACAAAAGCGACGAAACCCAGGAGCTAGTAATGAAAGGAATATGGGAGAGGGAGGATTTTTCAAACGCCTGAACCCGGCGGCCTGGGTGAGGGCAGTACATTCTCGTGATGTTGTAATAGTGACTACGCGTTTTCGATCCATGCATATCCCAGTTTCGACTCGCACACATCACGCTATGGCCGACATACAAGCATTAGTGGACAGCGGAGCCACTGACTGCTTCATAAACTACAAGTTCGCAAAAAGAATGGGACTGGGGCTAGTTCCCCTGGAGAAGCCAAGAAGAATATGGAACATCGATAACACGGAAAACAAAGGGGGGTCCATCACTCACTACGTGGACCTCGACGTACGCACTAAAGGGATTCACAAGGAAATGAGATTCCTCATCACCGACATCGGAAACGAGGAGATAGTCCTGGGTTATCCATGGTTGGCCACGTTCGAACCACAGTTCACGTGGAAATATGCGGCAATACGTGAAGATATGCTACCCGTTGTCATCCGGTCCGTGAATCCCCGCATAGTACGCCAACCGATCATCAGCACCACCACCACAGAAACTCTCCCCAGCACGGAACGGAACCTTATTATCCGAAAACTTGAAGAACAGTGTACCGTACGAACCACTGCTACGGAACTGGCAATAAAAGCAAAACAACATACAACCGCAGCAGTACTCCCGCCACAATACGCCCAATACAAAAACCTATTTAGCGAAGAAGAGTCACGTCGCTTCCCCCCGAAGCGGGTGTGGGACCACGCCATCGAACTGAAGCCCAATGCGCCAGCTGCGTTAGACTGCAAGATATACCCGCTGACACGGCAGGAAGATGAGGCATTGCAAAAGTTCATCACGGAAGAGACGAGGAAGGGGTACATAAGACCATCCAAGTCGCCCTACGCTTCACCGTTCTTCTTTGTGAAGAAGAAAGACGGCAAACTTCGACCGGTGCAGGACTATAGGAAACTCAATGACATAACGGTGCGAAACCAGTACCCCCTTCCGCTCATCACGGACCTCATAACCGATTTGAGCAACGCGGACGTATACACGAAACTCGACATCCGCTGGGGGTATAACAACGTGCGTATAAAGGAAGGAGATGAAGAAAAAGCGGCATTCAAGACACGCTATGGGCTCTTTGAACCCACGGTTATGTATTTCGGTCTGACTAACTCCCCCGCCACCTTCCAAACCATGATGAACTTTATCTATCGCGACACCATCCTAAAACACGAACCACTGGGAACCACGATCCGCGTCTACATGGACGACATCGGGATCGCATCTCGCTCGGGTCTTGAGGGCCACATCGCGGCGGTGCGTGATGTACTTCAAGTCGCACAAGACCATGACCTCTATTTCAAATTGGAGAAGTGCCTATTCCATGCGCCCGTGATGGATTACCTGGGGGTAATCCTTGAAAAGGGGGTGACACGTATGGACCCTGCAAAAATCGCGGGCATCCGCGACTGGCCCACCCCTAAAACTGTTAAGGATGTCCGTTCTTTCCTCGGTTTTTGCAATTTTTATCGCGCTTTCATCAGAGGTTTCGCACATCTGGCACGACCCCTGAATATATTGACCCGAAAAGGGCAGGAATGGAAGTGGGGCCCGGAACAGCAAACGGCGTTCGACACATTGAAGACACGAGTAACACAAGAGCCGATATTGGCACACCCGGTACTGACAGATCAGTTCGAACTAGAAGTGGATGCGTCGGGGTACGCCATCGGAGGGGTTCTCTTACAGCGAAAACAAGACAACAAGAAACACCCGATCGGCTACTTCTCAAAAACATTGGACCCAGCCCAGCGTAACTATCACGTATACGACCTAGAGCTCCTGGCCATCGTGGAAGCCCTTAAGCACTGGAAACCTCTACTGGCTGGGTCTCCACACGACATCATTGTTCACTCGGACCACGCGAACTTACTATACTGGCGAAACCCGCAAAACATCAATCGCCGAATAGCAAGGGAAGTAGTAGAATTATCCGAGTATCCGATCAAAATAAAGCACGTTGCAGGAAGGGCCAATGGACGCGCGGACGCACTGTCGAGACGCAGTGACTACGACACCGGGGACAACGACAACCAGAATGTGGTCGTACTCCCGGATCACATGTTCCTTCAAATCGCAAACATGACGACCGTAGAAGCCGAGGAAGCCGATGGTTACGCGCAAGACAAAACACAAATACGACACTGGATCAATGCACATCGACTAATGAAGATCGATGGAGTATGGTACAAAGAGGGACGGCGCGTCATCACTGGGGGAGTAACCGAAAAACGCGCGATTATCGATGCTCACCACTCTCCCCCAGTTTACGGACACCCAGGCATGACCAAAACGGGTATGCTTGTGGCAAGACATTACTTCTGGCCGGGAATGACCAAGGACATTGTGGAATACGTCAAAGGATGTGCAGCATGCCAACAAAACAAGGTCAACACGCGACCGATACGCGCACCTCTCCAACCGATATTCCCCAAACCCGAGGCAAAACCATTTGAAACGGTAGCAATGGACTTCATAGTAAAATTGCCGTTGTCTGGGGGGTACGATTCCATTTTGACGATTACGGACCATGATTGCACCAAGGCGGCCGTGTTCATACCCTGCTGCGAAGACATAACAGCAGAAGAAACCGCCCAACTATACGCTAAGCACGTCTTTGCCCACTACGGGCTCCCCACTAAAATCATATCGGATAGAGACCCTAGATTCGCATCCCGATTCGCTAGGGAATTATGCCGACAACTAGGAATCGAGCAAAACATCTCGTCGGCTTATCATCCGAGGACAGACGGCCAGTCAGAACGAACCAATCAGTGGCTCGAACAATATCTACGCTTCCAGGTCGACTATCACCAAAAGGACTGGCTCCACTACCTACCATTAGCGGAATTCGCGCACAACTCGTGGCCCCACGAGATAACAAGGAAGTCCCCGTTCGAACTCCTTATGGGATACCACCCTCGTGCTGATTGGACGGATAAGCCGTCCCCTATTCCACAGATAACGACACGTATGGAGCAGCTTCGAGAAGCTAGACAAGAAGCGCAGGCACTGATAACCAAGGCCCAGACTCTGTGGATCAAGCACAAGAGCACGCCTAGGTTCAAAGAAGGAGACCAGGTATGGTTAGATGGGCGTAATCTCAGGACGAGTCAGCCGAGCGCCAAACTGGCAGCCAAACGGCATGGTCCTTTCAAGGTCGACCAGGTGATGTCCCCGTACTCTTATCACCTGGAGTTACCGGCTCAATGGAAGATCCATCCGGTATTTCACATCGATCTTCTCACACCCTATCGAGAAACGACCATTCACGGACCAAACTTCACACGCCCGCCCCCGGACCTTGTGGAGGGAGAAGAAGAATACGAGGTCGAGAAGATTCTAGACACGCGGCTGTTCGGCAGAAGACGGACGCGACAATATTTGGTCAAATGGCTTGGGTACCCTGACTCGGAGAACCAGTGGGTCAATCAAGCCGATATCTTTGCCGAAGACAAGATAAGGGAGTTTGAACAATCGAACCCCGCCGCAAAAACGTACTTAAGGACCACCAGAATTGCTGAGTCGCCCCATTCCCCAGTCCACTCTTCTCCCCTCATCTCTCACACCCCGCACATGGACTTTGCATACTATGCCACTAAAACCGCTGAGGAGGTATTCTCGGCCGAGTTATTGGAGGGACTCATCTCCCTCGACGAAGCACGACGACGGCTCAAGCGTGTCCACGAAACGGGCAACACCGCCGCCCTCGGATGGGAGACCATCGACGACGACAGCAACGACACCGACCAAAGCGCAGACCAAGGAGCCGCTATGGTCCATGCAACTGCAGAAGACGAGGGTACAGTGGTTGCCCCAATTACCCGAGACGAACTCGCCGCAGTGGAGCGCGCCTTCCCCAGCCCTGCGCAGGCAACACTGTCCGAAGACGCATTACAGCCCCGGTTGCTTACAGTGCGGAACGTTCCTGACACGGAGGAGTATCGTAGCGGAACTCGGGACGATCCTCTCGTCGTGGGAGAAGATACGAGCGACACCGAGCCCGTACCGGTACGACTCCGCCTTCAAGGCGACGGTGAAGAAACCCGCAGAGCTCTGGTGGTACACCGCACAAGCATGGACCAACGAGCAGCTCGCCGCCGCGCACGCCGCGCGGAGAGAGAAGCTGCTGAAGAGGCGCGCCGAGATCAGGCGAATGCGCGAGTCCAGGCTCAAGAATTCGGACACGTCGATCGGGAAACCGATCTTTACCCAGCTGAGCACCCCCATATTACCTACGGAAAATACGAACACTTACCCGACGACACCCCACACGCCTCCACTACCGATGGAGAGCCCATTATGCGACACAAGTACCGAGAACTAGTCGATGACCCCCTCAAACAGCCGTTCACCGCGGAAACCCCCGTCGGATGGACTCGGAACGCGGGAAGGGATTACATCCCTTGCCCAATCACTATCCAAGGGGTCAGTCGCCCCGCTCTCTGGCATCAAATCATCGAGAGCGACGACCCCATTATACTAATGGGAACTGACCGAACGGATCGGGTATACGCGTCCCCGTTCTACGCCACGCCACGACCTGTACTCCCTCGACCCCCGAAGTATACTGAAGAGGAGCTCAAGACCCTGGAGTGGGGGTATCGAAGGCAACCAGTGATCGACCAGTGTCTGCGGGCACTATCAGATAAGTCAATTCCCGCTGAAGTCCGACGATACCGAGCGCTGACGCAAGATCAGCAGCGCTTGGAACAACGTGTGCGAGAGCTCGAGAAGGGAATCACGGTATTGTACGGACGACGCTCGCTATGCGCCGCCCGCCTTCACCGCGCCGACACCCTCGCACGACTCGAGCGGGAGCGGCGACAGCTCGGAGACCCCGAGATACTCTGGGAGCGGCCAGACCAAGACGAATTCCATCGAGGACGTGGTTACTAGGATGTGGGCATCCTCCCTGAAAAGGGGGTGATGTTACGACGTGGGACTCCGGGTAGCTTGTATCCCCGGACCGGCGACATGTGACAAGAGAAGGTGACTCACAAGATAACGGTTTGATAACCCCAGTACTGTACGATAAGGATGAGGTATGTGATTGGCTCACTATTGTACGATATCTATGACTCGGACGGACACTTATGATAACCATACGATACGTGATTGGTTAACTACCTTTCAAGAGGCGCTTTAAAGCCCTCGCGTATATGTATATAAGGTTAACCAAGCTGCACCGTAATCCGCAGCTTGGTCTTCTTGAATCTATCCTGTCTTCATCCGTCCTACTCTTCCTTGTTGGTCTAAGTCTTGCGCTCCTCTCTATAGGAGTCTGCCTCGTTGTCATCTTCCTTGAGTCAGTATCGTCCCACGTCTAGGGCCTGCTGTTATACTCCCACGATCACGTGCCGTATAGGGGCCGTCATATCGCTAAGTCGTTAACTAGTTGTGTCGCCTACCATTGCTCAAGTCGAGCCGCGTGCCGATAGACACGTAACAATTCTGGTGAGTGCTGCATGAGCTGCTCTGACGTCTGGGGGGGAAGTAATGGGTCTCTGAATGACAGGGGTGGTGGGGCGAGTGAGGCCAGGGGGAGGTACTGTGGGTGCTCTCAATACCAGACCTTGTTCAGTGATTCTGACGCTTGGAAGTTCTGGAAAGATGGGGGGTGGCAAGGGACTAGGGGATGGAAGGAGTATGGATGCTGGGGTCATGGGGGGAGCATCCTCCATGTCTTGGTCTTCACTAGGGAGGAGTGGCTTGGAGATGGTAGGGGATGGGGTTCCTCCTCGGCTGAAGTAGCCTCTTTCCATGGCACATTCCACATAGGCTTCTACTGAGGAAGAGTGAGATGGCATGGTGATGGATAATGTGGGGGTTGTGATAGTGGTGGTTGCACTTCCCACTTGTGTTTCTGGTCATTTTAACCACTTCTTGGCTCCCTCACTTCTAGGGTTGCGTTCAAAATACTCCTGAATGAGGTCTGGGGCGTTCAAGTTCTTCTCAGGTTCCCAGCTGTTGTGTGCTGCGGAGTATCCCTTCCATTTAATCAGGAACTGTAACTGAGATTGGTGATATCTTGTGTCCAGAACTTTCTCCACTTCCCACTCCTGTTCTCCATCTCGGAGTTCTGGTGGGGGCTCTGAGAAGTTCTGTCCATGTATGGGAGTTTCTTTGTATGGCATGAGAAGCGATGCATGGAATACTGGGTGGATTCTCCACTGCTTTGGGAGCTTAACTCCATAAGTAGTGGCAGAGATTCTTTTTGTGATGGAGAATGGTCCATATCTTTTTGGAGCTAACTTGAAACTGGGGTGTGTTGTCTTCAGGTTCCTGGCGTCTAGCCACACCTTTTCTCCTTCTTGATAGGGTTTGAAATGAGGGGAGTCTTTGTACAGTGCCTGGGCATGTGTTATCACCGCTTGGGCTGCTCTTCTGGCTTCTTGGATCTGTTCCAGGCGTTCTTTTGTTTCAGGTACTTGTGTGCCTCTCTTGGGTTGGTGTATTCTCGGAATATACCCCAAGATTAGTTTATATGGTGCCTTCTTTGTGGTGGCGCTTGGCCAAGAGTTGTGTGTGTATTGTGCTAGTGGCAACAACTCCGACCAGTTGTCCTGTTGGTGATTGATAAACATCCTAAGGTACTGTTCTACCCATTGATTTGCTCGTTCAGATTGTCCATCTGTCTGGGGGTGGTAAGCAGTGCTGATGTTTTGTTCTATGCCTAGATCTTCGCATAGTCTTCTTGTGAATGTGGCAGTGAATCTGGGGTCTCTATCAGAGATCACCCTTCTTGGGAGTCCGTAGTGGGGTAACACTGTTCTGGCATATAGTTTTGCCACCCCTTCTGCGTCTATTGTCTCTTTGCAAGGGATAAAGAAGGCTGCTTTAGAACAGTCATGATCGACTATGGTGAGAATTGTGTCATAACCTCCTGACTCTGGTAATTTCGTAATGAAATCTAGGGTGATAGTCTCAAAGGGGAGTGCTTCGGACTTTGTCTTGATGGGGAAGAGTGGTGGTTTCAGGTTCCCAGGGAAATTTTTGTTTGATTGACATGTGGCACATCCTTGTACATATGAGGCGACATCTTCTTTCATGTTTGGCCACCAGAAGTCTTGTGCCACTAGCCAGAGTGTCTTTGTTATTCCAGGGTGTCCAGCTGTCTTGAGATCGTGGAAAAGGGAAATTACCCCCCTCCTTAGTGTGATGTTGTCCACAACCACAAGTTTGTTGTTCTTCCACCAGTGTTTTCCATTTTTCACAAGCTGAAAGGGGTGTGCCCACTCTTCCAGTGTGTCTTTGTGCTCTGTTTGGTGTGCCATGACGCGATCATCTATCCTGACAGAAAGGGCAGTGTTTGCAAATAGGTCCGGTGATAGGACCACCACATCTTTGTTGTCTTCTTCTCCATTCACATGGTCTGGTCGTCTGGAAAAGGAGTCTGCATGGTTTTGAATGCCTGGCTTGTGTACTAG